>JAYKAV010001942.1:249568-318578 GCA_035582835.1 Phoebastria nigripes | reverse complement strand
AGTTTCTGATGAACACATCACACAAAGATTCAGGGCAATAGTTGTATATGGTATAGAATATCATATGTCATAGAATACGTATGTTTATATACAAACAGACTCTTCATCCTCTATTGCTGTGGTTTGAGCAACTATTTTAATTGGTATTTGAATGGTATCATGGTTGTCTAATTTTTCTTTCTCTTTAAAGAAATCAAATGTGCACAATGGTTCAGTTTAATCTTCTCGTTTAAATGCAAAGGAAATGTGGAATATACTGGGTCAAATTAATGTTTCTACTTTAGGACAAAGATGGAGACAGGGCTGTCCATCATGCAGCCTTCGGTGATGAGGGTGCTGTGATAGAGGTTTTGCACCGAGGCAGTGCAGATTTGAACGCTCGCAACAAACGCAGGCAGACTCCACTTCATATTGCTGTCAACAAAGGTCATCTGCAAGTTGTGAAGACTTTACTGGACTTTGGCTGCCATCCTAGTCTCCAGGTAAAGTAAATATTAATATAGATTCACATTTTAGCTACTGAATTTTATGATTTTCTGTGTGTAGATGCTGTGTGTAGGTGATAGAAGAATTATGGAAAATGGGATTGAAAGGAACAGACCTTGTGAAGTTCTGTCCCAGCTTCTACCCCAACATGTGATCAGCTGTAATAAAAATGCTATTAAATCTATTTTGTTTTCTTGACAGCTAGATAGGCACCTGATTTATTCTAGCCAATTAATGCTAATTGGTATTTTCACAGACTGTAGTTATCTGTAATTGTTAACTTTCTCTTCAGATTAATTCCTCTATCGAATCCACAGCTATTTGCTCCTTCTGCAAGCTACAGCTTTGCATTTTTTGGCTGATTGTACTGTGCGATGTTTTGTTAAAAGAAACCTTTTTTCAGAATTGACCTGTCATGGATAGAACTATTTAGCCAGATTCTCTTTTAAATGTTCAGCCTTTTATCTAAAAAGCCCTCATGCATAGGGCCTGAAGTATCATAATTTCACAGGGAGTTTTATCTATAATGAATGTGGCGGAAGCTGTGACATATGAGTGCAACCTCCTGTTGAGAAGGTAGAGTAGAAACCTGCTATCACATAAGCAGGCATCCACATTCTGCATAAGCTGAATGCAGCCGCATGCAGTGCATTAATAAAACAAATCAGAATGGGTAAGTTTGAAGAGGTTTGCAACAGAAAGAAAAAGCTGTAACGTCCTGGGCAAATCACGATACGCATCAGTAACACATTTACCTCCTTGTTTTGCTATGTCAATAATCAGTGATTTTTTTGAAGCTATATATCCACATAACAAACAATGAGCAAACTTTCTTGAAATTAGTGAATATAGTGATTGTTTATTTATCTGCTTCCACCTGGCTTTATAGGAACTGTCTTGCTCTTGCTGAGGTTGAGCTGTTAGCCAGCTAACATCCATCCAGACCCTACTTAGTATTTGTTGAATAGTAGATATAATAAGGAGTCTGATGTGTTGAGCCCAATAAAGGGTGACTGTATATCATATAATGATGTGTGATATATGGGTAGCCAAAGTGGATGTGTCTGACTCTATAGAATTCTGTTTGGATTGAAAAATTCAGCAGAATGGTGCTATGAAACTCCATCTGGAAAATATAATTGTCATTGAAAATAATGAACTTGCAGATTCTGCATGTGTGCTGAGGAACTCCGATGTGCAAATGTGAGTAGGCTATTGATTTGGTGGATGAGAGCACAGGGGAGTCAGACTGAGGCATGACTGGAATTTAACTGGCCAGCACTCTACTACTCAAGCCAATTCACTGTGTAAACAGAAATCTATGTTAGTCTGTAAACAGTAAATTCAGGAAATATGATCAATTAAACCAAATAAAAGCTACATAATTTAGTTTTGGCAAACTGGTTCACATTGGTTCAAGTGTTTCCATTTTCTGGCACTTTTTGTTTGGCAGTTTTTGATTGTCACTGTAAAGATTGTAAAGATCTGTTTTCATATTAGTGTATTGCTAAAATGTTCAGTTCCTGTGTTAGTCAGTTTGCAGTTGAGTCAGTGGCAGTGGCAAAAGACTTCCTGACTTATATGGTGTTTTTTACTGGAAGCATAAATCTAAAGAGTTTGCCTATACAGCAGCAAATAAGCTTAAATGGATGTGTTTTCTCGCTGTTAGTCTAGGGCATTCCTTTTCAATCCAACCATTTGTGTCCTTGAATAAGTAATGTACAAAATGCTTCTAGAAATAAGAAGTATTTTTCCCTTATTTGGGATATTTGAAAAATAAAACGTCAAGCTAAAAATATCAATTCTTTGCCTCTTCAATTATGCACTGAAATATTTTTGTATACCTTGTGTAATGTAATCTGGTATTAGCCATAACAAGTTTAAAAGCTTAATATTGCTTATGACATTGGCCTTTGCTTCATGGAAAATGATCTGCTTCGGTTAAAACAACAGATGTGCCTAAGTTTATTACTTGGACTGCATTTTATTTTGATTTGCTTATGCTTTTATTTCACACTGTCTTTTTGGTATTGTCTTTCGCATGGTTAATTGCTGGCTCAATCTTAGCGTTCATTACTCAAAATTCTCTGCCTCCTTCTGCCTGACTAGTCTCCTCTCTGTTGCATTAGTTTTTGTTGCTGTCCTTCTATTACTCATAAATTGTAACTTCGGCACTAACTCCATCTGGATATGAGGCATAGAGGAGTTGATATCTACACCAGTGTCTTCAGTACTATCAGATGCAAGGCATGCTTGAGCTCTGGGTTTGAGTTCTGGTAGTAGTGTAATTGTAGAATACTGGAGCCCTGGGTAGGATTACCCACTGAAGTATTTGCAAAACCAGAGCAAGATCAGAAGCAGCTTGCTCTGAACTCTGCAGTATAGCAACACTTCAACGTCTGAAGATCTGTTTTGTGTTTGTGTAGTCAGTCTTCCTAGAGATATTTAAGCATCTTTTTTCTTTAATGTGGATGCATGCAAAAATTGATGTAAGCTGTTTCTGGTTTTAGGATTCTGAAGGTGACACTCCGCTTCATGACGCAATAAGTAAAAAGCGTGATGACATCCTTGCTGTATTGTTAGAAGCTGGAGCAGATGTTACTATCACCAACAACAATGGGTTTAACGCTCTTCACCACGCTGCACTAAGAGGAAACCCTAGGTAAAGATTTGTTTTTAAAGATTATTTTATCATTTGTAAAAGGAAAACAAGTGCATGGGAGGGTAGAATTATGGTATTCTTTGAAAAGATCCTTAAATCAGCATGTAATTATATTTCTTAAATTTTGATGTTGCTTAGATACTCATCTTTCTAATATTTGGGAAGCCGCTATTAGAATGAAGCTACTAGTCTGCTCAATTTAATGCTGTATTTGGGTAACTCTGAATCCCTGGGAAATTTCCTGTGGTGGCTGTAAAATTTTGCCAATAAACGTTTTGATAAGTAAGTTATTAAGTAAGATCTTAAGACGGGATCTTAAGATAGGACTTGTAAAAATGTTTCCCAATTCCAATATTCGAGAAGGGAAAGGGATTTGAGTTTTTAAGGAATACTTATTTGTGAATAATTAAATATACCATGCAGTTGTAAAGTGATCTTAGGATTGTTGCGTTAAATTGTATTTGTCAGTATTGGAAACATATAATTTTATTTTCTTAGAAGTATGTATAGAAGGAATTTCTTATTTCAACTTTTATGTAGCAGCTCATCTGAAGAAGTTAGTTTTAAGGCATAATTTGTTTTATGCTAGCTGCATACTATAAATCTACATTCAATCTTCAGTTAAGATAGCTTTCAAAAACTATATTGCATAGATAGAACTTAATGGAAAAATTGCTGCATTGCTGGTTGCTTATTACGTTGTGGATACATGGTATTCTTCAGAGCTGTCATTCTAGCAAGACTTCAATAATATTTTATTGTATGGTGGAGAATTCAGTAGAGTTTACATGAAATAAGAAATGTGTGTGTTTAACTTTCAACTGAAAAGTACAATTTAGTAGTAGTGAAGTTGGACAAATAAGGCTGTATATTAATATATGGGAATAAAATCTGGGTTAGTCTCTTAGAACACAGCTATCAAGACTGATAGTTAAAAAGTAAACGTAAGTATTTATGTATAGGGAATGGAATCACACTTCACAAAGTAAAAGTAGTGGTTGGAAGTGTTGATAGGAACAATAAATGTGTTTACAGTTTTCTACAGTGCTCATAAAAGGTCTGTAAGAGAACATGTCAAGGACCTAGTGAAGGGAGCTTATTTTTGGCATTCAGAAGACAATTCTTTCAAGTCTGACTTGGTAACTGCTTCACTTAATGTGAATTCTCCATATTTACATAACAGCATTAGCTGGGAGCACTGTTTCCTGTCTCCAGTTACCTAGGTGGGGTATTTTTTGTTAGTTTTTCGTTCTGCGATGCTTTCCTTAGGCTCTTTTGATAATTGGTTTGTGTGATTGTGATCTCAATAGGAGATGCAGGGAAAGTGTATGGAAAAAAAGCTCTTCATAGGGATGCTGAAGACTTTTCTGTGGGTGAATGTTTTAGGAGCAGCAGGCTTTTTCTTTGATGGAAGGATCCAATTTGTAGTTCAGACTGGGTCAGTTTGATGGTTGGTAGAATGTGAGGCATAGTGCAATTTTTCCAAGAGTCCTCTCTCCTTTACAAAAGTTTTTATTGGAAGAATAGGAAAATATTTCCACTATTAGTGATTTGAACCCTGTGTAGGTTCCCCCCGTACATAGGGTTTCACTTGCATCTAAAACAGTTAGATATCTAAAGCTGTTAGACATCTACTTTTTTTGGTTGCAGTTATACCTGAGCACTTCTGAAGCATGTAAAAAGAGAGAATGTTGTCTCCATCACAGAAGTAGTAGTTTCATTTGTTCACAGCATTAGATATTTTACACATCAACCTGGGAAGAAATTCATGAAAATAAAACCAAAAGAAATCTCTTTTGAATAATTTTTAATTTTTTTTTTTTCCCCCGGCCAAAAAATCATTATAATAGTTTGATTTATTTAGGAGTTAAATTTTATTTTCTTTAAGACTTTAGTGATAGTCGTTTATTTCATTGTTGATTCTGTGGTTCTACCACTGGCCTGTTTCTGAATGAAACCAAATGTTTTATATTTGCCACTTTCTTTTTCTAATCTGATACAGAACAATGGGTATTACTAATCTGTTAAATGCACTAAGCACAAGCTATTTAAAACACTGTTAAAAATACCCCCCTGAACTTTAGCTTGTAGCTGGTATGGGTCACAAGTAGTACATAATGTATTCTGTTTGAAACCTTACTTAAGGACCTATCTTTCCTAATCTAAGCTTTCCTGTTTCACCTAAACCAGAGTTTTTATGGCTTTAGGCTGTGGTGCCTTATATGGAATACAGTGCACTAAATTCCCCTTAAAGGTCAAATATATAAATATATTATGTTATTTTATAAATGTTATTTTAAACATATATTCACATATGTATGTAAGCGTGTATGCATATGTGTGTATATCTATACTTACAAAATACTTGCTATGTATGTAAGTATTGATAAAGTCCACATCCATCTTCCTTGTTAATGATAATAAAATAAATGCATGTGTTAAGTGCGTGGATACGACAAAGTGAACTAGATTTCTATAGAATTTTTTGCAGTTGATATCAAATAGGTATTTGGAACCAATTTCATTTTCAGTGCAAAACCTATTCTGCTTCTTGCTTGAGTTGTGACCTTTAACAGCAGGGTGATAGATCTCCAACAAAAAAAGCACATAAACTATGCTGAGAAGAACATTTGAAAATTTTCATTTTTCATATGAAAATAAATATTCTATTTTAAAAATTTGAATATTAGATAAATATTATAAGAAAGATAGCGATTTATGTCAAATAGCTTAGATTTTTCTCAGCGCTTAATCTTCCATGACAGTTTGGCAGTGTTTTCCATAAGTCAAGGTATAGTGTGTTTTGGAGAGCATCCTGTTGTTAGTGGAATATTTCCCCTTTTAATAATTTTCTTCTGTTCAGGCCTTGTGAATTGGTACAGAAACAGAACTTTTGTTTTTCGTGCTAATGTATAATGTTGAAATGTAGAATGGACGTTATTCAGTTTATGCTGTAGGTAGCTTTAAACTTGTGCATGGGAGATAGAGCTAAAAAGAAATTTTGAGTGAAGTGTGGGGAAGTTAAGATTTTATTTAATACATGGTTTCTTGTTCATGATTTTTAACTAAGTCAGTCATATTAAAAGTGTATTTATTTTGGACTTTTTTCAAAGTACTGTGAACCTCAAAGCTTGGCAGACTTTGCCTATTCAGTGTTAATGAGATTTTTCAGGCAAAAAAAAAGGAGAGTAAAATTTGAAAATACTGTTATGAATTGGTTATTTTTGCCATGTTTTCAACTCTTGATTATGTTTGATCTATTCGCATACCTGTGACTTCAGATTTTTGAGCTGAAGACATGACTGTGAAGTGTAGGCGTATTTTATATCCGTTGCCCCAGTTAGTTTTAGATTTGCATTGTATCTTGTGAAGGGAGCTTTATTCACACTGCAGCTAGCATCTTAAATAGAGGCTGCTTTTAGAGCTGACCTGACTTTGCACATGCGTACGACTAGTTCTTCAGAGCAATAAATTCTGCTGGACGTTAAATCAAAAAATTAAAATATTGGGGTAGGATGCAGATGTTGCTGTCCAAGAGCAAGGAGTGTGTCATCTTTATGTTCATAAACTAGCAAGTAGGAGATTGTGGTTTAAAATGGAATTATACTTTTTCCCCATGGTTGTTGTCTTAGTAGATCTCCTTGTTTTTAGACTTGCAGATGGTTTGAACTGGTTGGCAGTGGAATTTTTAACTGTTTTTAGCGATGTATTTGAGAGGTGGGGTTTCTCACCTGTACTTAGTGTTAATGAGTGTCTCAGGGACTTTTGTGCTGTATTGTCATGGAGGTCCTCACAGAGACAGGTTGTGAGGTAATCGAAGAGTTGTACAATTATTTTCTAAACCTTTCTAAGTAAAAGGGATTTTTTGCTTTCATATTTGCAGTTCCGACAGTAAGTGTAAGTTGAAGCTGAGTGCAAAAAAAGCATGCTCCTAAAACCTCTTATTAAAGTATTATGTCAGAAAATGCTTTGAAAGAAGACTTTTGTTCAAGTTGATTTGGAGAAAGAATATAAACTCCATGAGCAGACCTATAATTAGATGGCAGATTAGCCTGTAGCTGTTGAGGTCAGTGACAAATTTATTATCTTTAAATAGTAAATAATATGCCCAGCATGTGCAAGATGGCAAATGCAGTTCCTACCCTGTGGAGTTTCCTCCCTTGTGTAATTTAAAAAAAAAAAAGAAAGGGGGGGGTGGGGGGGGTGGGCGGCAGGCGGGCATGGGAAGAGAGGTGCCCAGAAAGCAGACTTTCCCTCCGTTGCCAATACTGTTCATGATTGCTTCCTTTTGATCAGTTTTTTTTGGTCAGTTCTGTTAACAAAGGGCAACAGACTTGAGGAAAAATACAAGAGACAATAAATCATTGGAAAATGTGTTTATTTCACTGTTTACCTATCTTCTTTATAAATGTTATAAGAGATCAATTTTCACTGAATATGGACAGAATATTAAACACCAGTAGCTGTTTATTTACAAATACAACCTTGAAATTTTGGAATATAGAATTTACTACGCTTCTTGTTACCTTCTATCTTCAAACTGCATAGAATAATTGAACTCAACTGCAGAGAGGACTGCCTAATTACTCTGAGCAGACTTAGTGTCCAGTTTTAAAAACATGAGAAATCCTGTAGTGATCAATGCATAGCTACAGCTGGTTGAAGGGGACCAAATCCATTGAAGAGGTGATTTGGTTCCATTTTACCAGCTTTAGCAAAGCATTGGAGTGCAGGAAGGTTATAATTCACTAACACATTTTTAAGTACATGAACAGTTCACAAAGAACATTGGGCTTTCTTCTGTGTTACGCGTTTTGTTTCTAGTCAATGCAAATTTAAATTCCTTCGCTAATTTGGAGACGGCAAAATGGAAAGCTGTGTACCAGAAAGGCCTGTACAGTATCCAGGTTTGTTCCTTCCTTGAGTATTTCCTTGAGGCTCTTTGAATGAGTCTCAAATCAAATTATAGTTACAGTTTTAACTTTTTGCTGTCTGCAATAATGAAATTCTAGAGTAGTGACCAGAAACTGTAGCCTTACAATTTCTACTCATGTAGAGCTCTCTTGCCTCTTTATGTTAAACTTTACTGGGGAAGAAGGTTTTGGTTCCCCCCCCGCCATTCATTTTCTGGCAGGTTCCCTTCTGCAGCTGCTTTAATGCTGTACTTGGCTAGCACAAGTATAAATGTCAAGTGCTTTCAATTCCATTACTATATCTCTGGTTAGTATTAACTTTTTAGGAATGATTATATAATATAGCAGGATAGCTTTTTTTTTTCCCCCACCCTGATTGTATATGTAAAATCGTTTAATGCCAGAAAAATACAGCTTTTAAAGAATTATCTGGGGTTGCATCTGATTTCTTCTAAGTTAAGGTCCTTAATACATTTGTGCATGCTCACGTAGCTTTTCTATGTTGTATGCCGAATTCTTTTTGAGCTTTGGCTGCAGTGGGAAGTAGGGGGCAACCTTAGTTCAAGCCATTTGCTAGTAATGAGTATGTCAAGTATAGTCTACATCTGTTTGTTGCGTAGTCTGATGCTGGTGAGGAGACTTATGTAAATATATTCCCAACACCATGTATCCTAATAGAAACATAGCAGGTGTGTCACTTGGACTTAAGGATTAAAGATGGCTATAAAATTAGTTTCTATTTTTACCAGTTATACAGGAACTGTTTTACAGATACAGCTGCTCAAGTGTGCTTTTGGATGGCAATACAGTTTCATGTACTGGCCATATCGGGACAAAAAACGGCTGTGGAAAAAAAGCCGTGTAGCATTTGATAATGTCAGCATCTGTTATCCCTGTCAGTCACACAGTTGAAATGTTTGAGTTACAACTGTGTCAGCAGATGCCCAAAGTTCAGCGTGTGCTCAGTTAAAATTGAACAGCTGATCTAAGTGATGGATGTGACATTTTAGAGTGACTGGATATGTATTCTTAGAGATATGCTAACATGAACTAGCAGGAAGCAATGTCAACATATAATTTTAACTTTTGTATCACACTGAACTGTCATTTTGTTTCAGAATAGCATTGCAATGTTATACAAAGAAGACAAGAAAGAACACAACATGATGAATTGTTACCAAAAACCTTTCAAAATAAATTTAAGCTGTTAAAAAGTTGGTCTCTATATCCTGGAGGCCAAATCAATTGGTGGTGGGGACAGGAACTCTTCAGGACAATAAGTAAACGCTTAGCAATTAACCCCTCTGTAAAGCTGTTGGTAATACCAAATTGCTTCCGTGAAATGATCAAGTTCAGTAGCATCGCTCCATTTAGAAAAGCTACTACAATTTGATTTGTTTMCCACTATAAACCAGGTTTTAATTTAGATGTTAAGATACTGTAGTCTTCATGCCAAAATATCTGCTCATAAGAGAAATAGCTTTAAAACAAATATTAATATTTTACTTAAGGAAATGGTTCTGGTAAGATAATGTTTCTTCTTGTATATATGTTATTCTGTAGTTTCAGGTAATAAAAATAGCAGGCTATGTATAGTATTAGCTATTTGAGAATTGTGTGAGTATTTAAAAATAAGATTCTCCATCTAAAAATGGTGCATTGCCTTTTTTTATTTTTCTTTTTTTTTTTTTTCCTCCCAGACATTTTAGTAAGCACAGGGGTACAGTTAGAATCTTTAATCTGGGCCAAATGTGCCTACTTATCATGGATCTATCCTATTTAATAACTGCTTTTAGAAGGCTGCTGTCATGAATAGGAATGGCTGGATTGATGAGCCAGGAGGTCTTTCCTCGTATTTTTCCTTGTTCCTGAATTTGATGTTGAGTGTCTTTACTTAGGGATTGTATGCGCTGGTATATTTTAATTAATACCGCTTTTAGAACTTATTGCAGGACTATTTCTCATGTAGTTCTTACAATTTTCTTGATGCTACAAAGTCGTATTTTCATGGCCAATTTTCTTAAATTTGGATTTAAAATAAATCCAGCTTATTTGAAAATAGTATTTAAGATAACTTACCTTCTAGGTTGTAGTTGTCATTTGTGTTTTCATTTAGGAATCTGTCAATAGCTTTAATCTGCTGACTAGCAACTGTGGCCTAGAAATCTCTGTATTGTCACTTTCTGTGCATAAACCTGACACTGCACTTTGTGTCGAAGAGCACAGTGAGCATAATAAGTGCTGATTTGGAGAAAATTCTAACTTAAGTCTCATATATTAAATTGCAGAAGTTACTGTACTCAATTATTTTGGCTATCCTTTTCTCTAAATCACAGCCTTAATTTCTTAGCTGTTTCTACTTGTGTCTTAGTTGCAACCTGTAGATTAAATATTGTATGGTAGATGTAAATTTAAATACTACCATCTGAAGTACAGAGAACTGGCTGTGATTAAAAACAAGCCATTGTTCTATTAATGAGATACATTTTAGTAATCAGGCTTTTAAGATTAGTTTAGGATCTATTAGGTGAGGAGTACTGGTAATGATAAATTTTGCAGCTATGCTGCAATCTTAATCGGTGCGTTTCAAGGGTTCATTTCCAGTGTTGTTTTGAATTCTTTGTTTACAACTAATGTTCTGCTTATCAGCTGTTAACAGTTCTTCCTACCCACTTTTATAGTCACTTATTGTAATGTTTTGTGATTCATTACTAACAAGTATGTGTTATTTTGGCATACCAGCTGACCCTTAGCAAGTTAATTTGTCACATGAATGTCATTCAAACAAGAGGGAAACCTGTTTCTTCCAACAGCTGTTTAGTTTCCTCTTACTGGTCGTTCCGTGCCTGCCAAAAATACATACTTCTTTACATTCCATAGCATTGTATGTTCATATGGGTACATAAAGAAGTATGTACTCTGAGCAGGTACACAGAGTTGCTCGACTACCTGTCAGATGAACCTGAAAAGTATTTTGCTGCTTTCCGTTGCTGTCATTAGGTAAAACTCAGGCTGACAATTCTTTGGAAGAACAATGTTATGATTAACTGATGGTAGAAAGTAAACTTATTATTCTAACTGAACTTTGCAATGCAATTTACCTGCACAGTGGCTTAAAGCCGGTTATAGTTCATTGTTCTGGGATGGCATGGACATTAGAAGTGCTTTTCCAGATTTTTGCAGCCTCTTGCTGTTTGTTGTGAGTGATCGCGTTTGAGTGGAGAGTTGAATCGCTGGTAGCTTTGCAACATGTTTTCTTGGAATTCATAGTTGTATTCCACTGAAAAAACTTCAGCTTCCTCCCAGGTCTTCTAGCAGATTCCCATGCTGGTGTATGGTTTGCTCCTAGTGTCCTGAAGGGAAGTATAGACTCGTCTATATATGGCAGTTATAAACTTATTTTCCTACCCTCCCCAATCCCACTTCCATGCTTTTTGCGTCCCATCCGGTATTCTGCAAACTCTTTGCAGGTTTATACTTATTTCTGCTGTAGTTCAGAGTGTTTTGTTTTTGTTTTTTTTTAAAAAAAAAAAAAAAAAAGGCAGCACATGCCACTGGTGATCCTGCTTATCATAAGGATGATGACATTGAATTAAGAAAACAACCTCTAACTGCTGTGACAGGATTTGGATTGTTAGGCCGAAGGTCACATGTGAAAGCTAATACCTAGTCAACACTTCTGCAAGCAGCTTTACCTCATTTTTTAAAATTGGCACTCACCTGCTTCAGTCAAAATGTTGTCCACACTTGAAATATGACAACTAAAAAAAAAAAAAACCAACCTCAAAGAAACAAACCCCAGGTTTAACCCTGTTTCATCAGACTCTGTGCGCCTTGATTTGGAATGGTGGTTAAATATTTGATGTACAGTACGGGTTTGACTTCTAAGGGACTGTCAGATATAGCTTATGGTTGCTTAATTTGCATTTCAGGTGTTGATTGGAGTTACAGTAAAGAGTAAGCTTTGTCTTTACAGAATTAGAAGGTAAATTTGAAATAAGCTTAACGATTAGTAAATGTAATAGTCGTAAGAAAGGCTGAGAGCAGAGGAAGTAAGAATTTCTGCAGCTCATGACAAAAACCTAGTGCAGCTGATAGAGAGCAAATCAGAGTGTAGCAGTCGCTAGCACAGTACTACAAGGAGAAACAGCAATGCAGCATTAGAATCACAGCAGTCACACTCTAGTTTTTAAGTAGGTTGTTTTCATGTACATCTGAGATAAAGCACCTTGAAAATTTTGCTTAGACCTACTTGAGAACTCAGCATTGCGCTACCACACTGCTTATTAGATTTTCTTTTTGAAGTTGGTAATTTTTTTTAGTTGTGCATAGGAAGATAAGAATCTATTTCACTGGAATGAACAATCAGTTAATGGCATTGCAATTTTTGAGTTTATCTTCTTTAAAAGAATTCTGCCTACCAAGCAAGTTGGGGTTTTTTTGCTATGAATTTTGGACTAATGTTGTTTTCTTTCAACCTGCTCTTTACACTACAAATGCTTGGTACTTTAACACACTCAAAATAAGCTGTTCCCAGGGTAGAGGGATTAATATAACAATAAAAAAAACATTCTAGTAAATAAGTTATACATGCAGAAAGTCATAGGCATCCTTTAAACGTGCAGAATAATGCAGGTCTCCTGATGTTCTATTACCTGTAAGCTTAGTATCATGCAGCATTTGCAGTTGGAAGAGAGGTAATGACCTAGAGACACATCAGCAGCAGCCATCTCATCCTGAGTGCTCTCTCACTCTATTCGCTGAATCAGCTCTTCATTACATGGGAGGGGGAGGCAAGGGGGGGCGAATGTCGGTGCGTACAGTACCTCACCACCTTAAATAGATAAAACTTAAAAGGAAAAAAAAAAAAGGCATAAAGACCGGTGCCTAATTGGCACCTGCTGTCTTTCTTGGAATGCTAAAATATGGATGATGTTGTATAGAAATTATACCTTATGTCTGCTGGACTGAGAGTTAAGACTCCAAGGATAGATGCTAGGAAGCCAAGGGAAGGTGAACTTAGCCCACTGTCAGATGAAAATAATCACAGGCAAAAAGAGAAAAAAAAAAAACCAACCAAAACCAAAAACCCAACAAAAAACCAAACCGAGCCCCCAAAAGTTGGAGTCGCTTCCAAAAAAAAAAGAAAAAAAAAAGCACCAAAAAAAAAAGCGATCGTCTCCCCCCTCCCCCGGCAAATATTGGTTTCTTCTAGTTCCTTAGATATTGCACTGCATCTTTTCTTGCTTGAGGTTATGTTTCCAGGCTCAACTGTAGGCAGGTCTGTGTTGAAGCTACTTTCCATCTTCAGAGGTCAAGTCTGCTAGCGAGGTCAGGGCTCCCGCACGCACACTACAGAAGACACTGACCGTATTTCCCACTCAGAGGGCACCAGCAAAACTGTTACGGCTTTATAGGCAGCTAAGCATTTGAAACATGCACTCCCAGGCAAACAGGCTCTCTTGTGCCTCGCTCTTCCCTGACCATATTTAGTCAACCATTGCAAAAAATAGTCTCTCAGCTGTCGATTGTCGATCCGGCAGCGGCGGGAGCCGCTATCCGGCGCTCTGCCGATTGATTGTGCAGCCTGCACTTCCACCGCCGCCCCGCCATTTGTCCCCGGGTTTTTTTAGCACTGCCAAATAAAGCGCGCTCTCGTGTTTCCAGTTAGATTTCCCAGGTTTTCACTGAGCTTGCGCTGCCACTAGTAAATCCTGATGAGGTTGTCACTATACTTAGAAACGTTGCGGGAAGGGGGGGGGGGGGGGGGGGGNGGGAGAAAAAGGCAGCCCTGCTCGTAGCGAGGCAGGGACTTCAGGCGGATAGGGGACAACACACGCCCCGCCCTGCCCCGCCCTGCCCCGCCCTGCCCCGGCAGGCTGGGTAGCCTGGTTTCTTGCTGAGTGAAAAACGCCACGAGTAACAACGTGCCGTTCAACCGGCGGTCTAAGCGGCCTTGTGTACATCTGGTTTTAAGTCTTCCACTGCGGATCGTGCTGTTAGTTTATGAATAAGGAGTTGGTGCTGATTTGTGGCCCCACATTTCCGTATTCAAATCAAGTTAGAAATTACTTGAAGAGCAGATACCTTTGCTTTAATTAGTAAATGCATATAATTCCATACTATTATGTTTAATAATTCCACAGTATTTTGTTTATAATGCCTACCTATAAAATTACTTCTAAGAAATAAATGCATGTGTCAGTTAGATGCTGCTGCTCTTTTGAAAACACTCAAATGTTTTAGAAGAAAAGAATAAAAAAAGAAATCAAGTGAACAGCTCTGTCCATTAATCTGACTTTCGTGTGTACAAAATTGGGCTATAACAAGACCAATAACTACAAATTCAAAATATGAAAAGGGGGATTTTCGTATTCATAGGGAGTATATGCAATCTTTTCATCAGAAAAGAATAAATAACTGAAATTTAGCCATTTAAATACAACAGTCAGGAACCCAAATACTTCAAGACTTTCTCTATATTTTTCAGACAAAATTCTTTATGTTGCTCAGGAGCAAGAAGAGTGAAAAAGCTGAAAATCTCTCAATCTAAAATAACCAAACTTATTAGATGAAAATGTCATCTCAATGAATATGGATGTAATTAGAAGTTACTGACATATTAAAGATCAGTACTGTAGGGTAGAGAGTGAACTGCAAAGTCCCGAATGGACCACTATCTTGGATTTATACTTCCCTTGCTTCCTCTTTTTGTGTTGACTTTGTCCTGTGCTTGGTAGCTGCTTACTCTGTACCTTCTGTTGCAGTGTAGCTTTCTGGTAAAAGTCACATTTTTTATTTCTCTTTCTTCAATTTCATAATCATACACTGAAGACAAAATTGTTGTGCAAGATCTAGGCTAATACAGAATACATTTTTGTGAATTCCATGTAAATTTATGTACCTCATTGTTTCTTTAGTTTCATGTATATTGAAATAACTTTTTCAGATACCAAGAGATACTTGAAAATACTGAGAGACAAAAAGAAGGAAACAGCCTGCTTGCTTAAGCTTATGCTAACTGAGCCATCAGTCAGATATGAGATATTAAACGCTAATTTCATGATACAGAGTGCTCAGTAATACCAGTCTAAGGTATTAATCTGTTCTTTGTTACTTGTTCCTGAGGGATACTTCCTTCTTCGTTCTTCCAGCGTAACTCCCTGTGCTGCACAGTGAGTGTGGTGTGAACCAGATCAGGGAGCTGATTTGGCTCGAAGTTGTGTGCTGATGTGCGCTTAAGATAGCACTGTCCTGCTCCTGTGTTACTTCTTGCAGTATGTTGGTACAAATATTTCTTTGGCTTCACAGTGAGCGGGCTCAGAGTACTATTCTGTATAAGAAATAATCCAACAAAAAGGGGTGACTTTTTAGGTGCTGTGTTGGGACCGCTTTTTTTGTTTCTTGAGCAGAGGTGGACAAGAATGGGATTAGCAAAGAGTAATCTTGCTTCTAGTTGTGTTTTAAAATGCATGTCGTACTATACAGCCTTAAAAGAAAGCTTTGCAATGGAGACTGTCTTTAAATCTGATCTGTTCCTTCAACTGTTTAAGGATATAACAGGGGACAGATGAACAGGTTTACCTGAGCCAGGGGTGGGAGTAAGTGGAGAAGGGGTGTGTGGGAATACTTCAAGCCAGGATTGCTGTAAAATATGTTATGAAACCATGTCACACTGGACAGCGGAAAGCTGACCTGAGGGATGAGAACGGCAGGGGAGTAGAGAAACTTGTAGTAGAAAGTGCCCTGAATCATTACAACCCCTAGAGATATGATTCCTGGTAAGTTTATGCTGATCTAAGACTTTGCTTCTGGAAAGGGCAGTCTGCCCTCCCTGCAACTCCAGCTTCGTCATTTCCTTATTCCTATGGCTTCTAGTGATCGTGAAGTCACAGGGTAGGTTGGATTATCTCATTGATCTGCCTGAAAGCAAACTTGCCAAATCGAGAGTCTGGCAGGTTGCTTCACTCACTAGACAGTGACGTGTCTCTAGAGCCAACATAATGCAGGAATTGAAGTGCAGGGAAGAGTGGGATTGTGTCTTTCAGTAGCAATTTAAGTTAAATGTGCTTATGCTGATTGTGAAGTAGCCTCTCTATTTTTTTATGCCTAAGTATCTGTTCTTTAAAAAACCCAAACAAACCCCAAAAGGCCAAACAAACAAAACCACCCCACCACCATCCCACAAACCCCCAACCTTCCCCGTTTAAATCATTCTGCAGTCCAATTGCAGTTGGTAGCGGAGAATCTTCTCTAGTTTTTCTTTATATATTTTTTAAGCAGGGTGGAAGGATGCTTTTGTAGATAGGAATGCTAAATCTGGAATCTCTTTTATACAACAAGGTGCTAGTTTCATCTTCCTTACAAGTACTTTCATCTTGTAGATTTCTCAGATAAATCCATTATTGTATGCGGCATTCTCACATAATGCTGATGAGCATCTGTAAAATTTCTATGAGTAAAATACTGCATGAGGAAAGAGATTTTATATGTAGGTTGATAATGAATAATATACTGTATGTTAAAACTTTCGGTCATAACAATGTTTTTTTGTATGTCTAATGTTGGTAACTGGTGTTGAAACAATTGTTCTATGTGGCTAAAAATGAATTAGTGTATTGTTCAGATCGGTGATGCATTTTATGTTGCAAATACAAAATTCATGCTGTTGAATTTGCATTCTGCTATTATTTATAATTTAAATACATCATATATATGTTAAGCCATGGTTCCAGACTCTCTGAAAAGCTGAATTTAAAAAAAAATAATAATGCTTGTGTGGCAAGGTCAAATTAAAGGTGCGTTCAGCAGCAGCATTTGCTGTTACTCTCCTACATTTCAAATTAAATGTAACACAGTATAAATGGGTGCTGCTTCTACCAAATCAATTCTAACTATTAGAGCCTGGACTGTCATTTTATGGGGATGAATTACGTGAATTATGGTGGGCTTTATAAGTCACTGTACCCCCAACAGCTGGGCCTGGGAAAGCAACAGATACCTTGATCTCAGCCCCCTATACACACATGTGCTTTCTTGTTACCTTTTTCACTGAGCGGGTGTTTAGCTCCTATGAAAGAACTAGTTTCCTCCCCCCCTTCGAAGCTTTACAGATGACTTCCTCAAAAATTTTCACTGAAGTTTCTTTTGTTGTCCCATCTAGAAAATTTCAGAACTTGCAAAAGATCATCCAACTGAAAAAGGCCTACAGTCTTTGTCAGTTTCCTGCTAATCTGAAAATACTGCAGAACAACAAATGCCAGAGCTTACTTGTTACAAAATTTTTTTCATTAGTAATGCTTTAGTAATAATCTTTAAATAGCATAGCGATCATGTAATTTCAGTGTTTCAATAAGAGTTTTAAGCATCTTATCAATAATCTTTGCAGCTACTCAGTTAGCCATGTAATCTGTAATAGTTGAATACCGTGAAGACAATTGAAGAGTTTTCTTCAGCTGATTTCATGGTCAGGGTTACAGGTTGATTTGCTGATTTCTTGATCTTTTCAATACAGTTACAGTGAAAGTAGTCTGTGGTCTGTTTTAATGTATACAAGATGAAAGCAAGTTTTCAGGACCACATCTGTGTTGTGTTCCTGAAAATGGAGCAGTACAACTTGGCTTCTTCTTTAATACTTTGTGTGGAAAAGTGAATCAGGAATTACTGTGTAATTGGCATGCAACATTAATTCACTAATACGACCTTTTATGATACAATGCATGCCTGTTCCAGTGAGTACTGTTCTGAACGGTAGCCACTTAGCTGTCAAAATTTTGGCAGCAGCTCTAGAAAATCCTGCAAAATAGAATAGCTGTAGGAACGAAGGCTGCAGTGTGAAGGAACAGGATCTTGTGCATTGAAAGAAACTACCTCTCAGCTAATGAGAAGGAGGATGCAGCCACAGAGCATCATAAAAGAATTTGCCATTTGTAGCATATTAGTATCTTGCAGAATTTTAAGGTGTCATGTCCATAAAACCATCCTTCCATCCTGCTGTCCAGTAATTTAGCACAGTCTGGAAGAGAGAGAGATGTGGTCTCTAACTTGCATAGGCAGAAGCAACTGAGGAGTAGTTACTGGCCCTCTGATGCTTCACTGTGAAAAGTAAGGTAAAAATCTATTACACATAGAAGCGGTTTGTTTGTTTTGTTGGTCCTTCTGTTTTTTCAGTAGGACCGATGCATTTTAAAAGCATCCAAAAATGTAGCAGGCATCTCATTTATGTGAAAGCAAGATGCAGTCTTAGCCCCCAAATATTTTACAGTTGAACTTCAGATGAAAATTCTCCTGGTATTTGACAGCAAACTAAATAGGAAAAGATTTGAAAGAGGATCTGGTAAGTCTGGCACTCTTGCAAATATTAGGATGAGTGAATTTTTTCATAGCATACAAAATGTTAAGTCAATTAATTTCTTATTTTTCTCTCAAAGATGAGAGGTGTTAAAGAAATGGCAACAATAATGTTTCTGAAGTACATTCACTTCTCAATGCATCTGTTAAAGTGTGTGAATGTACTTTTGTCCTGGTTTTGGCTGGGATAGAGTTAACTTTCTTTCTAGTAACTGGTGTAGTGCTGTGTTTTGGATTTGTGTTGGAAACAGTGTTGATAACACAGGGATGTTTTTGCTATTGCTGAGCAGTGCTTACACAGAGTCAAGGCCTTTTCTGCTTCTCACACCACCCCACCAGCGAGTAGGCTGGGGGTGCGCAAGAAGTTGGGAGGGAACACAGCTGGGACAGCTGACCCCAACTGACCAAAGGGATATTCCATACCATATGGTGTCATGCTCAGCATATAAGCTAGGGGAAAAGCTGGCCAGGGGTCCGCTGCTCAGGAACTGTCTGGGCATCAGTCAGCGGGTGGTGAGCAATTGCTTTGTGCATCACTTGTTTTGTATATTCTTTTATCATTATTATTATTTTCTCTTTCTTTTCTGCCCTACTAAATTGTCTTTATCTCAAGCCACGAGTTTTACCTTTTTTTTGATTCTCTCCCCCATCCCACTGCGGGGGAGTGAGCGAACAGCTGTGTGGTGTTTCGCTGCCTGCCGGGTTAAACTGCAACGACTTTAAATTTTATTTTATTTTATTTATCTGTGGAGTTGGCAGTTTCCTTATTTCCTTACTGAAGAAAAGGATATAAAATATCATCTGTGTTGGTTAGGACAGTTCCTTGTTTAGTGATTAGASCTACCTTGGAGACAAGCTGGCTATAATTAGAGAAATGCACATTTGAGTGTTGGTGCCTTCCCATAGAATTCCTCAAGTTGTAGTTGCAGTTGTAAAAAAAATTTCTTCACCTTGGGTTTTTTCATAGGTCATTGTTGCTCCACCTTTTACTGGTCACTTACAGTGGTCATATCGCTTCTGTCAGTCATAAGGAATTTTCAGGTAATTTTTGTTGTGCTTTTTCGATGATCCACGGTAGATGCTCTAGAGCTTTATGGGATCTTTAGAAGCACTGAGCCTGGCACGTGAAGATAAAGAGCTCGCATGACATGATACCCTGTGGGAAGCCACTGTAGAAGGTAGACCGGCTTGTTGTGCTGCTGGTATCGTGTGCTCCTGAGGCGTGCTTTGTATCAGCCCAACTTTCTGAGGAGCTGATGGTGGTGTGCCCAGGTACAGTCCAGATGTGACGCAAACCACAGTGCTCCAGACTTGGTCCCACTCTAAGGCATCTAGAAGAAGTTCTGATGCTGTGAACCAGAGACACATTTATATCCTAGGTTTGAAAATACATCATTTCGTTACAAAATAAATGATGTTTATCAATGCAACTAATATTCGTTTATTTTGCCACATTTCTTAAAGCTTGGTAATTTGTGCTTTACTAAATTATATCCTTAATTTTAGAAACTCCTGCATAAGTGAATCTCTCAAAGAATTAATGTTGGTGTTTTTCTTTTTTTTCTCCCAATATTCTAGTCTTTTTTCCTAACGTGTAACAGAGCTGTAGAAAGTGTTATGAATAGAAGCTGAGCAATGGTTCACAATGAGCAATGTACAATCTGTTAAGTCTTGTTGTCTTATTTTGCTGTGTTATAAGTGATTTGGACTGTGAGGAAGTGAGTGAGAATACTCAGGGGGTATTCAGCCCCCTGAGCTGGAAGACAGGGACAGCGAGCAGGATAAACCCCCCATAATCCAAGAGAAGCAGTGAACGACCTGCTATGCCACCTGGATGCTCACAAGTCCATGGGGCCGGATGGGATCCACCCGAGAGTGCTGAGGGAGCTGGTGGAGGAGCTTGCCAACCCACTCTCCATCGTTTATCAGCAGTCCTGGTTAACGGGGGAGGTCCGGGACGACTGGAGGCTTGCCAATGTGACGCCCATCTACAAGAAGGGCCAGAAGGAGGACCCGGGGAACTACAGGCCTGTCAGCCTGACCTCGGTGCCGGGGAAGATTATGGAGTGGTTCATCTTGCGGGCGCTCGCAAGCCATGTGCGGGACAACCAGGGGATCAGGCCCAGCCAGCATGGGTTCATGAAAGGCAGGTCCTGCTTGACCAACCTGATCTCCTTCTATGACCAGGTGACCCGCCTGTGGATGAGGGAAAGGCTGTGGATGTGGTCTACCTGGACTTCAGTAAAGCCTTCGACACTGTCTCCCACAGCATTCTCCTAGAGAAGCTGGTGGCTCATGGCCTAGACAGGTGTACTCTTCACTGGGTAAAAAACTGGCTGGACGGCCAGGCCCAGAGAGTTGTGGTGAATGGAGCGAAATCGAGTTGGTGTCCGGTCACGAGCGGTGTCCCCCAGGGCTCCGTTTTGGGGCTGGTCTTGTTCAATATCTTTATTAACGATCTGGACGAGGGGATCGAGTGCTCCCTCAGTAAGTTTGCAGACGACACCAAGCTGGCCGGCAGTGTCGATCTGCTTGAGGGTAGGAAGGCTCTGCAGAGGGATCTGGACAGGCTGGATCGATGGGCTGAGGCCAACTGCATGAGGTTCAACAAGGCCAAGTGCCGGGTCCTGCACTTTGGCCACAACAACCCCATGCAACGCTACAGGCTTGGGGAAGAGTGGCTGGAAAGCTGCCTGTCGGAAAAGGATCTGGGGGTGCTGGTTGACAGCCGGCTGAATATGAGCCAGCAGTGTGCCCAGGTGGCCAAGAAGGCCAATGGCATCCTGGCCTGTATCAGAAATAGTGTGGCCAGCAGGAGTAGGGAAGTGATCGTGCCCCTGTACTCGGCACTGGTGAAGCCACACCTCGAATGCTGTGTTCCGTTTTGGGCCCCTCACTACAAGAAGGACATTGAGGTGCTGGAGCATGTCCAGAGAAGGGCAACGAAGCTGGTGAAGGGTCTGGAGAACAAGTCTTATGAGGAGCGGCTGAGGGAACTGGGACTGTTTAGCCTGGAGAAGAGGAGGCTGAGGGGAGACCTTATTGCGCTCTACAACTACCTGAAAGGAGGTTGCAGCGAGGTGGGTGTCGGTCTCTTTTCCCAAGCAACTAGCAATAGGACAAGAGGAAATGGCCTCAAGTTGTGCCAGGGGAGGTTTAGATTGGACATTAGGAAAAATTTATTTACTGAAAGAGTGGTTAAGCATTGGAACAGGCTGCCCAGGGGAGTGGTGGAGTCACCATCCCTGGAAGTATTTAAAAGACGTGTAGATGAGGCGCTTAGGGACATGGTTTAGTGGGCATGGTGGTGTTGGGTTGATGGTTGGACTCGATGATCTTAGAGGTCTTTTCCAACCTTTATGATTCTATGAGAAGCTTAGTCCTGCCAGGAAAACAAAAAAATCCTAAGAGGTTGAGAATGGTTTCTTATTATTTTGCTTACCTCAAGAAAGCTGTGACTATGATGGAGTCTAAAAAGACTGAGATAACCGCAGACTGCAAAATGCATTTGCTTCCTGGCCAAGTGCTTATGTCCACTCTGCGGAGGACAAACCTCCAGAGCAGACTGGCTGTGGACTCTCCACATAGCAGCTGGTCATGGGTCTCCTTTGGGCCTGGGTGATCCTGCGGCCTGAAGATGCAGTTGCTTAGTTGTGGTTCCTTCAGACACTCTGAATCTGGGGGAAAAAAGTGACTGTTATCCTGCAGCTGCCAGGATGGTGTATTAAGTGTGAAACTGAGGATCTATGTTGCGTACTCAGTGCAGTAGCAGGAGAACATGGAGATGCTTGAGAAGTCAGGGTCTGTTAGGATAGCATCCAAGCAGTGTGTAGAAGGAGGGCACTTGCTTACTGGTACAGTAGTCTACCTCATGGACTCTTACTTCTGCTTTTCAGGAGGGCTCATTGGAGTGAGCTATCCCCAGAACCACAGCTTTTTCTTTGTTTTATAGGAAACTCGTTGGCTTACTCTAGAAGAGAGCTTAGGAGTGAATAGCACTTAAGTGGTGTGGATGTTCAAGGTAACAGATTATTGGAATGAATTAGGGGCTCAGCTATTACTTGACAGTGCAGTCATCTTATTGCTATCTGTTGAGAATATTTTTAAGTAAAAGTTTATTTTATGAGGATATTTCTGAGGCTTACTGAGATCCCATGTTTTCAATATCAGGTGGCTAATGAAGAACTGTTTAATTCAATTATAGTGTCTGCCTTGCAAGGCATTTTGTGACTGAGTGGTTCCACTTGCATTAGCTAGTATTACTTGGATTTTATAGTTTGAATTTTGTGAAGAGGCTCTGTTTCTCCTGTAAGTAGCATGTTGCTTCAATGGTAGGGAAAGATCAGATGACAGAAGAGGTTTCCTGGCACAAGATTATAGCAGTTTCTGGTTTTCTGTTTGTCTCCAAGGAACTGTCCTAAGGCAGCTGTATGTGCTGTTTATAAAGATAAGGGAATTAAGTTTGGTTACTTACCTATTCCAGAAGCTAGGTGAAGACACACGAACTTAAGAAAAGTGTATTTTTGAGAGAATACAAGATTGAGCAATTTGTTTATCTAGCGTTGTGTTATTAATACCCTTAACACTGCAGTCTTTGGACTTCATGGATTTTAGTCTGCTTTAATACTCTAGTAATCAAGTTGCTTTTCCCCACCCTTGAATTTGAGGTGTAAGGTAATAAATCCCCTTCCTTTGGTAGGCATGTTGGTAAGCACATACAGAAGTGGGGTGGAGTACTAAATACTGCCATGGTATGTTATACTCAGCCACTATCTGTTATGAAAATATTCCACTAATATTCGCTTTACAGTTTCAGCATTTATTTTGTCTGTGCCTAAGAGGTCTTATTCCAGTTTTATCTCAGAAATTGAAAGTCCTAACTGTTAACAGCCAATGGCATCAGTTTATAAAGTGATGATTTTAAAGAAATCTAACGTAGTGGAACTTGCTCATTAAATAATTAAGTAAAGGATGCTATAAGGATTTTGAGGGAGAACAACTTCTGTGGTCTATGTGTCAGAATCTGTGTGAATACTTTTTTTAAGGTAATTTTTACTGCTAGATAACATTCTTCTGAAAAAATCTGACTCCCACACTCTGTTTTGGGTATTGTTTGGTTTGTTTGTGTGCTTTAACTAGAAGGAACTGAACATGAAATTATTATGCTTTGGAACTGTCAGTATAGTTTTTCACCCACTTTCTCTTTTTGAAAAAATACTAATGTTGTTTTAGCTACTACTGCTTTGTAGTTCTGAGAATGAATACTGTTTTACTTGTTGTCCCATTGTCATTCAACAAATACATTGTGCATTTATGCTATGTCTGCATGTTTATTTCAGTGCAATGCGTGTATTGTTGTCCAAGTTACCACGACCATGGATTGTTGATGAGAAAAAAGATGATGGTTACACTGCCTTGCATCTGGCAGCTCTCAATAATCATGTGGAAGTGGCTGAACTTTTGGTGCATCAGGTACGACTCTTTTTTCAGGAGGATTTAAATGTCACACCTCAATTAACCATCTGATGTGAAAATAGTTTGCTTCTTTACACCTGCAATCGCAATGCAGAAGCGATGGAGCAGGGAAGGACACCTGGTGAGCTCTAAAGGTCAAACTTGCCTTTGAGATCATTACAATGGCCTAATGGTGCAGAGGGACTGAAAAATTTGATACCTAGTTTGATTCAACAGATCAATATCTGTATAGTGAATAATTAAAATATTTAATCACTTCCGCTCTCAAATCTCCAAACTAGGAGTCATTTTCAGGGTCGTATTCAGTGCCCTAATGGACTGCCTTGCCTGTAGAGGAATTGCTGGGATGATAATGCTCTAATGCTTTGAATATCTTTCAGGGCAATGCTAACCTGGATATCCAGAATGTTAACCAGCAAACTGCTCTGCACCTTGCCGTTGAACGACAGCATACACAAATTGTTAGGGTAAGTATCTTATTTGCAATAAGCCATATGGTTAATGGTACTTGATTCAAGCTGATTGTAGCTGTTAAGACATGGTACTTCATGAACATTTAAAAAATGATTTAACAACATGTAGCCATTGAACGTTTGTATGATTAATTTTGATCAATTCAGAAACCTGCCAACTTGCTCAGAAGGTCAGTCGGCAATATGAAGGACATTTGAGGAATGCTAAATTTTTGTGCATGTACATTATGGTTTCCTCTATGCAGTTGCCAATTCCAGCATCCCTCCTTGTTGAGTAAGGGAGAATGTGTTCCTCTGTTACTTGTTGGAGTCCTGCGGTCCTGTAATGGGACCTTCAAATAGCATTTTTGATGCCTCTTGCTGTATGAGTAATTATTCTTGCTCATTGCTTTTGCAAATTGTAGCTAAGTGAAACATCTTTTTACGAGTTTAACTACTTTTCAGTCTTCTGAGTGTGTTAACTTTCCCTGTTCTTAGCTTGGGAGGGCTATAAGTGGTAAGAGAAGTACCTTACCAGTGAAAATAATGCTATTTCTGTTTTTTGCTTGCACAGTTGCAAAAGTTAATTCTTTAATTTAACAAAACTTTGTTACTGGCACAGGAGATGGGAGTCTGGCACAGCTTGCCCATTCTGGCCTGTGTGCACTGCCCATAGGGGACCTATGTGACCTTAGTGTTTGGATTGCTAGCGTGGGCTGTTGAGGCTCAGAGAGAGCACTCACTGCTGTAGGGGATGTTCCCTGCGAGTGAATACATCGACCTGGCCTTGGCCCTCTGCATAAATTTTTTTAATTTGTCTTTGTAGAGTGAGAGTCATGTTATATTAAAAACTGTCTCTTATTCAGGCCTACAGAAATTGTCCCGTGTCCCCCCCCTCCACCCCGCAGACCTATATCTGCGGTTCTGTTTAGTGTTACTTTGCCGCAAGGTTTCTCCGTCTCCGACAGTTGATGGATGTGATCCCATTACAGTGAAACATGTGATATGGCCCTATATCTGGAACTGCTTGCTACCAAAAGAATGGTTTCCTAGAGTCAGTGTCACTTGCATCCTGCAAGCTATTTGGCAGCTGTATTTGGTGAGCTCTTGTGCCCTTCTGGAACTGACACGGTACCTGGGAATACAATACTGATGTAGCAGATGAGCAGGAAGGTAGGCATGTAGAAGAACTAGTATGTGTATTGGACTGACGTGCTTATGTCCAAGAATGTTTAAGTGAATGACCCTGTAGACTATCCGTACTTCAGAGTTGGATTAACTTTGAGAAGTCCTAAAATAACTCATGCAGCCATGCAAAGAAAATGTTGGCTCCATATTTCAAAATTAATTCCTATTGGGTACCCTCCAGGGCTGGGTTGTACCCTCAGGCATCTGTGGAATAATGGTCAAAGGTAGCAGGGTTCTTTTAAAAGCCCTGCTGCCATGACAAAGGGTGGTAGTTTGCCTTTTTTTTTTTTTTTTTTTTTTTTTTTTAAACTTCTGCAAAGGCTTTGAATTTCCATTGTAGCCAAGGATTCCAGGTTGCTCTGAAAAGAGTTTTCTTACAGATTTTCTTCCAGGAGAAACTCTTAAGCAGTAAATAGCTAGTGGAAACACAAGATACGAATATGAGAAAGAAAAATTGGGCCAGAGTAAGTCCGTTTAGAGAGTGTAAGAAGTTGGGGGGAGACTGTTGCAACTATTATCTTGGTTTTCTTGGTTTCACTTGTGGAAGAAAAGGTTGGGGAAAATGGTAAGCTGCAGCCAATTATAGATGGGTATTTCCTTGAAAATTAAGTTCCGAATTCCTTTTAAGCTATTTTCCTTTTAGCCTTTTCTAGAGTCTGAGATTCTTTGGTTCCAAGAGGCTGAGATCCTTGTAAGCATGTGGGTTCTGAAGAGGGAGATCTCACTTCATGTATTCCTTTTTCTTGGCTATGCCTTTTGTCTCTGCTGCTAATCTGAATTTTGCAGAGTAGCAAGAGCTCAAAACTAAAGTTAAAACCTCAGCTGCTATCTACAGGTTTCTGAATAGTGACAATGACAGGGTTTAATTTTTAGGGGCAATTGTTATTTGTCAGCATGTGTTGATTTGTTTTGTTTAACAGCATATTTAAGAAAGTTCTGGTGCATCGAATTATGGGAGGGCTGTATGCAAAGGCAATATGAATAGGAAGGCCTGTGCAGCCTTATGCTTGCTTTCATGTCATGTGACCTGGAACATGTGTCTAAAATTAGCCTTAAAGACGAGTCTTACAGTTCATTACTTTCCAAAGGGTTCTGAGATAGTATTTAATAGTGTCAGTGGTTTTTATGTCTTCTGCTGAATAAGGATAAACCTAAGTACATGCTTAACTACTTTGCTAATGGGAGGATACTGTAAATAGAGTTATAAAGTTTAGCATGGTGTGAAAGTGGTGATTTTTGAGGTCATTGAAACCTAATAGTAAAGAATATATACATATGTAAAGTATTGCCCACTTGTTTTGTTTCTGATACATTGCTGTAATATGTTACATTGTTTGTAGGCTATCTTGGAAGAATTCAAGGTTTTGGACAGTAGAAAGAATCCTCTAAAATAGCATCTCTTGTAGCACTCCCTCAGAGCACAGGCAAGCACTAGGCTTCTGCTGGAATAAGCTTGATGTTTGAAAGAGATAAATGCTTCAGTTGAGGGCTGAGCTCCAAGTATGGAAAATAAATTTAAATAAACTCAACTGTGAATTGTAGCAAGATAAAAGAATAACCTTTTTGGATCTACTAGAGCATCCTAAACCATAGTTTCACTGAAATTAGTTTTAAAAGGAATAAAGAGCTTTTTTGAGTTTTAAATTGGTTTCTCTCTCATTTCAGCTCTTAGTCCGTGCAGGTGCTAAGCTGGATATTCAGGATAAAGATGGGGATACTCCCCTGCATGAAGCCCTGAGACACCACACCCTGTCACAGCTCCGCCAACTCCAAGACATGCAAGATGTGGGCAAGGTAGATACTGCTTGGGAGCCATCAAAGAACACAGTAAATAAAATGCATTTATTTATTCCTTTTTTTTTCCCTGCACATTTGTCTCTTTATTTGTCTAGTTTGTCTAGTTTTCTGTACTGTTGAACTGGTTTTTGGCAGTGTAAGTTTATGTACACATTCTGCATTAGACTGCAGTGTAGGCAGAAATCATATTGTTATATGTGGCTTTTCACATTGTAGTCATTGTCTTTGTTAAAGAAAAATATGGGTTATTTAGTTCAAAATATTTCTACAAATCTGTCTTCCATAGTGAACATGTATGGCTGCCAAAAAAGCAAAAGTAGCTTTTTAGGAAAGAGAAATAAACAGTATTACAGTACAGAATAAGACTAAAATTATGTTTTCTATGATTCAACATCTTGCATGTCTTTGTAGCTTTAATTGTTTAGCTGCTTCTATAACCTTCTGAAAGTTTATTCTGTTAGAACAAGGCATTCTTAATCTTTGCATGTTTATTGTTATGTGTCTTTCTGACAGAGTTCATTTCAGAAATTGTGCTGTAGTAAGGAAATAGTCAAAGGAACTCCAGGTAATAAAGGTCAAAATGTTTTATTGAAAAAAGAAATGCTTACACCCAAAAAGCTGTGTGAACACCATATACAAAAATGAAGTTTATAGTTTTGCTGATAGGCAAAGGAGAAATAAAATTTTGGAGTGGTTGGGATTGAGGACAAACAAACAACAATTTTGTCTTTAAATATTAAAGATGCATAACAGTGGATCAGATTTGCTGAATCATTAGTTACTGGTGTCGTCATATTTTTTTCTGATTTTAACTGTGGGTGGTAAGTTTTTTTGCATTTCATTCAAAAAAAACCCCACCAACTTTATTAAAAAGCCTTTGTTCAAAACAGTAATTCCACTGTACAACAAATGCTTTTCAGACTGGTTACTTAATCTCACTGAAATACACTGAAATAAGCTTTGAAGAGAGATTTAAAATATGGCTGGCATATGTAAGAAAATGCTTGTGTCCTTTTAAGTGAGAAGAGGAAAGCAATTACAGCTCAGTTGTTTCCATGATCTGAAATGGACTCTGAGAGAGGTGGCCAAAATACTTTGTGTGCGTGTATTTAACTGTGAAACGAATGAACGGGAGATAAATACTTTTTCTCTGATTCAGCATTTCATAAATAGGTTTCTCTGTTGCCCATCTTATTAGTGGCATCCACAATGAAACTAGAGTTGTTGTGTTTTTGAGTTTTTTAATGCAAGAAGCAGGGGGAGGTTTCTACCGCCTTTTTAAATTTTAGTTTTGGGGGATTTTATGTTTCAAAGAATAAGTTTTTCTTCTAGTTTCATTTGAGATGTATCCTTGGTTTAAAAAAAAAAAAATTACCCTTTTGGTTTATTTCTATAAAAATAATAATTAAAAAAAAGGGCGGGGGGGAAGACACCACAACAAACAAACAAATCCCTGCATAATTGTATCTCTGATCACCTAAAAATGTTCTAACGTTTAAAAAAAATCATGATCAACCAGTACCTCCTATATTAGCTTGATCAAACTATTGGTCATTTTTTTGCACTTTGTTTAGCTGCAGAGAAATTTTTTACCTAACTAACAGATTTGGGAGGTTTAAGTGGTGTGGAGAAGATATGTGCCCCCAGAGAAGAGGTGAAAACTTGCTTATTTTAATTTTATGTGGCAGCAACATAAGATGTGGCTGAACTGTAAAAGATAGAGTAAAGCCTGGCTAAAATATACCTGAAAACTCTTTAAGATGATCAGCACATCAAGCTATCTTGAAAATGTTGTTTTGTGGAAAATAGTGAGTGAGAACAATACTTGTACTTATCTACCTTTATTTAAATAAAGGTAATATAAAAAAGCTGTAAACTAGATTTTACCAGTAAACAGTTTTAATAGTAAGCCACCTTTGGCCCAAAATCGTATGTCAAAAAAAGACAGGATCTAGGCTGCTAAAATATGTGGAGGCATCTGGACCTTTAAAGCTATCCAAGGACACATTTGTAATTTGTCTTGTGTAGAATTGCAAATACAGGTGATGGATAATAGAGGATAAATAGGACTAATAATTTAGTCTGGGAAACAGAAAGGCTTTCTTTCTGTGAATATGGTGACTTAAGTTAAATTGATGGAATCTGTATTTTTTTTGATTGATTTTTATTAATTCCTTTAAAGATTGGGAAAACATGTCAGATTCCTTTAGTCTATGTGATAGCAAATCTGATACGTAAATCTTTAGTATTTTAGAGCTCGTTTTGCTTGGCTAAATTTTAATTAACTTTGGACTACTGTCCTGAAGATGCCAACCTACTGAGCCCTGTAGGTGCCTCTCTGTAGTATAGTACTTCAACAAATAATGTTGTTTGGTTTTGGGTTTTTTTTCAGTTGAATAAACTGAAAAATAACAAAAATTTCACTTGCAGGATTTTAGATGTTTTTCATATTTGATAAAGTTGCTTGGACAGCAACTTCATGGAAATTTTACCATTTGTTACTTTTTTCTTTGAGCACAGTTTAAAATATGAAACAAACTCTTTACTGATATTGTGAACTTATTTCATAAGGGGAATTGTATGAAGTGAGTTCTTTAGCATTGATTTATAGTAGTTCCTTCTGAATGTCAACATTAAGCCGTTGTAATAACTAAAACAATTTTTGTCAGGTTTCTTCAGCTGTTTTTTGATAGACTATTTAAAATGCGTATAGTGAACAATCTTGATAGTACACAAAGCCCTACACATTTTAGGTGTCAATCTGAAAAACATTTCTGTGTTCAAGTGCTATGAGCGGTGAACTCCATTTCTTTAAATAATTTTGAAGTTTTTCATCCAGCACACTGTGATGATTGTACAGCTGGGAGGAGGAGAAATTTTCTGAAGTACAGTCCCCACCACCACAAAAAAAAGTAGTTTCAGTGGCTTTATTACAGATGCAGTGTTCCTTGGTCTAGGGTACTTTTTATTCTGAACAAATGTATTATTCCCTAGGCTCATTTAGTGTAATTTAGTTTAATAGAGGTATCTTTCAGACCCTTAAAATGCTTTTATGATTCAAAATGATGCCGCCACCTAAATCCTAACTTAAACTAAAGAAACTCTAATGGAAGTCAGTTAGGTGTTTACAGCTTCAAAGATAGCTCAGTAGTTACAGTTACTTAGATGGTATTTATACTGTTCGTGTGGATTACACCGAGTCTTCTCCCTCGCAGGTGAATTGGCTGGGACTGGCTTGTGTCGATGCATCTCGGGGCTAGCACCCTCCAGAGGAGGTTTGCTGCAGCTGTATTAGGCGCTAAGACATAATGTTTACTTTTGTGCATGGGTTGTTTTTTTTTTTTTTTTTCTTCCTCATTCTGTGAGCCTGAAATGTTGCAGACTACCAGAGAAGTGTCATGGGATGCAATATTGTCTTGGTGTTTTTAAAGCATACAGCACACAGAGGCATTTTAGGACTCAAGATTTTCTTGAATAATGTTGATGACTGTTCCAGGTGGAGGAGCCAGTCTTGGCGTAGTGTATATCCACACCGAGTGAAGCAAACTATCCTGTTAGCTGTGTTTGATTTTCCTCTTGGAGACACAATAGCTATTTCGTTAAGGAACAGCTCAGAGCCCATGAGGTGCAAGTGTGGATGGTAAGAGAACTCTTGTCCCAGCAAGTAAGAAAGGACTACAGCAAATTGTTCGGTGTAGGCATGCCTTCAAAAAGTCTGCTCTGCCAACCTGGGAGCAAATCAGCTTTCACTGGGCGTTGTGCTACCTTGACTGGATTACTGATATGGTTCAAGGTACTTGGACTGAAGCTAGATAAAATCTCTGCTTCGCTTCAGCCAATGCTGTGATTGAGGTGCAGAAGAACAATCTGAATTTATAAACAAAAATGTGCTGTGATCTGAACACCACAAAACTATTTCTCTCCATAATTTACAGGTTTTCCTGGTATGAAGTCTTTCAAGCTGTACTGTTGTTACCTGATCATAGGGAAGAATGCAGGACCATGAGTATCTTTGAATTCATGAAGTGACCTTCAAGAGTCTCGTAGCACCTCAGTAATACTTATTGATATAAGAACTCCTAGCTAGAAAAAAAGTATAGACTGAGTTTTAAAAAAAATGGCTTCCCTAGGAAACTGGGTGGCTGTATGATGAGAAGAATAATCTTGCAGTTATCAAGGCAGGGTAAAGATTTCTAATACATACTTCACRTGCTGCAAGACATGGACCCAAACCAAGCCTTTTTCCTCACAAGTCACCTCTGAGGGATGGGGGAAATAGCTAGAGGGGTTTTGAAAACTGTTTTCTTTGTAGTTCATACTTCAAGATACGCAACCTTTAAGGCTACAGTGACAGGTATCTGGTATTTTAAATTTATTCCTGTATTCTGTTGTGTCTAAAATAGCATATCTAGTTCTTTAAATATAAAAAAAGCCAAAATTACTTAATTTTTAGGGGTATACTTGACACCCAGCTTTTAGAAGACCAGCTGCAGGGATAGATTGTACAAATTGAAAGTGGCATAGAAAGATGCACATCAGTCAAGTTGGGCACTTAAACCAATTAGTGGGAAAGAGGTGCATACAAAATCCTGCCTCTGTCCTAGTGTCGAAGCCTTTATAATTCTGGAATTCAGCGCTTAAAAGTCCTTGAGTTGAAGCTGTCCCAGCTGTGCCAAAGCTGTTCCTTTTGAATATAGTCTAGTGTAGCTTGCTGAGGGATTCTTAGTGGTGCCAGCAGTTTCATGTTACATGTAGTCTGCATTATACTTATACATTTTATCTCACCAAGCTTTAATACAAAAAGATGTTGGAGCAGTCCCAGAATGCTCCAGAGTAGGTGAATCCTCTCCTTGCTGGGCTATGATAGTGAGCCTTCTCTCTTTATTTTTCTAGCTGGCCCTGTGAATCATGCCTAATAGGTATGCTAATACAGAAATACAGTAATAGTTGTGAAAGGGTGAAGGAGGATTACATGATTAGGACAGGAGGACAGATATGTGAGCTTAAATCCCTCCAGACTGAAAAGGCGACTGAAATCAAGTCTTTCTTGGGCAGCTGCTTTACTCACTAGACTGAAAGTAAGTGTGCATTCACTTCTCTGCCCAGCTATGTTTTCAGTCCAAGTGTGGTGGTGGTAGCATTTTGTCTGAACTCAGCAATTTCAGTATACTTCGAGTGTATTCTGAATATACCCACTTGCTCTTTACAGTGCTTATATAGAAGAATAGCCACTTCACAAGTGAGTATAGGTTTGCAGGAGATTGAATGCTTCAGTAGCTGAACTATTCCTTGCTGCCTTTTAGTTCCTTAAAGGAAAGTTGAGTGTAGCTGACTCAAAATTAAGCAACCATACAATTGTTTTGATTTTAGTTCTAGAGACGCTTCCTTGGGCTTACAGATTTATACATATGTGTGTGTGTATGTGCATGTCAAGTAGTTTTCCTTTAGCCAGACTATTCCTAACTGTTTAGAGAGTCTCTCAAGTTGCTTACATATTTGTTTTCTTTCAGTTAATAATGGGACTGGGCACTCAGGGAGCAGAGAAGAAGAGTGCAGCATCTATTGCCTGCTTTCTGGCAGCCAACGGAGCTGACCTCAGCATTCGTAATAAGAAGGGTCAGTCTCCTCTCGACCTCTGCCCTGATCCTAGTCTCTGCAAAGCATTGGCTAAATGTCACAAAGAAAAAGTCAGGTTGGTATATTCATAAAATACACAGTTTCCAAATCTCTGCTTTCTATAGATTAACTAATGTATTTAAAACATTGTGCCTTTATTAGCAATAGTGTTAAAACATACAAGATTTTTCTTGACTTTCAATTAGTTTGTTATATTCTATGGTACATTGAACACTATTTACAAATACATTAGTTGAAACTTACACAAGTCTTACAGGACTTTCATACATGTTAATATGGGAGGGATGAGAATGGGAAGGTGGCAACATGCAGGTGGAGGTTGGTAGAACTTCAAACCATCCCAGAAAAGGGAGGGGGGGAAACCACTGAAAGAATAACTAAGCATTGGGACAGGTTACCCAGCGAGGTTGTGAAATCTCTGTCTGTGCAAGTTTTGAAGGCTGGAATGGGCAAAGCCCGGTATAACCTGATGTGAATTCAGTGTTGACCCTGCTTTGAGCACATGACCTCCTGAGTACCTGTCAACCTTGAATGATTGTATGATTCTGTAAAAGGAGGAGGAGGGGGTAGGTCTGATGTCTCAGAAGCACTTCTCTAGGAATTATGATTTCAGTGAAATGTCATGTTACCAAGTGCATGCAGTATGAGAAGTTTCAGCTTGCTACTTGTCCTAGTTGTGTTCCCACTGTTGGCTTACATGATTCTCATCCTTAATTCCTGTATGGAAATCAAAAATGTACTTTCAAAATGTCACTAAGAGAGATTGTTTTTGTTGATGCTGCCCTGGTGTGTAAGGTGCTTATTTTCTTCAGAGTCTTTCTGTCTGTGTCTGTCTTGGCCTCATCCCTGTGGCTGTTCTTCGTTCTCACCACCTTTTATGGGCTTGTGAGGGCTGTAGGAATGAGCTGGCTAGGTTCAACACGCGCTCCCTCTGCTGGGTGAGCAGCAGCATAGGACAAAGATCCGAGGTGAATTCACTGCGGGAGTTTGGGGGTTTTTTACAAGCCTGTCATTTGCTAAGTATTGGAAGTATTTTCAAGATTAAGGTGTTAAGCTGTGCAGTTCTGAATCTACAGGGTATGTCTCTATTAATAAAGTAAACTCTTAGGATGGGAGGGAAGGATTTTTTTACATTCACGAGATGCTATTCTAACTTGTGTGGCCTGTTTCTGTACAGTGTCTTATCTGAGCATGTGACCTTGCACTCTGGTATCAACTGTACGTTTGGGAAAATGCAGTCCGGATTGCTTTATGATGATACACTGATGCCTGAATTCATAGGAGTATATAGATAAACAGCCAATTGATAATCATTTTAAATTAAGAATTTTAAAATTCTGAAAAGTAAGTTTGACTGCAAGGTTTCTTTGTAGTGGTCAGGTCGGTTCCCGAAGTCCATCTATGATCAACAATGATTCTGAAACCTTAGAAGAATGTATGGTGTGTTCAGACATGAAGAGAGATACTCTGTTTGGCCCATGTGGACACATTGCCACGTGTTCTCTATGCTCACCACGGGTGAAAAAATGCCTCATCTGTAAAGAACAAGTTCAGTCTAGGACAAAGGTAAAAACTTCCAGAGTTTATTGGTTCTCTTTCTGGTTTTAATGGAAAAGTAAAAAAAGAGGTCAGGGAAAAGTGTAGTATATTTTAAGCAGTATTTTGCCTTACCAGGTATCTCACTGGATGGAATTTTGCATCGTAAGGTTATCTTGTCCCAACATTGTATGTTACTCTTTTCTGTTTGCCTGTACTTATGTCCTACCTGCCCCTCATTTTCTTCCCACCTTGCAATGTCTTTATTGTTCAGGTCCTCAGAGTTCCTAATACAGTCACCTGAGGATGCCTTATTTAAATAGATTCCCACCCAGGCCACCCCCACCCCCTGTTTTTTTTTTTTCATGTTAAGATAAATTGCTGCTTTTCCTGAAGTATAATTTCCTTCAGTAATGTTCAGTTCTTCTGACTCCTTTTATTCCTTAGGACTGCTTGGAAAGATGATTTGCCTGTAAACTGAGTTGGTTAATATGTGCTTTTTTTTGAAGTTAATAATTACTTTCAGCTTTCACCTTCTCTTTCTTTGGAATCATGAATTTCATGATGCTGTCTTTCTCCTTCAGAGTATCAACCAGTTGTGCCCTATTATGGGGACCTAATCCCAGTAAGGCCCTCAGGTTTCTCAAATGGTTGCTCCCAAGTATTTGGGTGCTATATGGATGCATCCCCATTGCTTTTGTGTTTGAGTATTCTTTTATTCCCCATAATCACCAAGTCTTGTGTCTTGTCCTTCTGTTGCTTTTTGGCTGTTTTTAAAAAATAAATAAATAAAATCTCATGTTCCACACACAGGTTTTCTGATCTGTAGAAAACCCACTCTACTCTTTTTATCTTTTTCCAAACACATTTGACTAGTCCGCTTCTGTGGTATGTTTTTTTCTTTTCTCTACCTCAAAGTAAATATAGGAATTGTAAATATGAATTTGTACTGTTTTTACTATTCACTCTCTTATTCTTTCTTTTTATACTGTTCACTATTCTGCAATGCATATTTTCAAAGGCCAAATGTTAACATAGTGTGAGCTCCTTTTATCTAGACTTTCTTTATAGTCAGTGAAAAGGTTCTGCCACTGGGTGATTCAGAGCAGCAAAGTAAAGCTTCTACTTCCACTCATCCATCTAAAGAAGCTAATGGATGGAAATCAGCTTTCCCAGGTGAAAGCTAACCTTTGTGCATAACCTTCCTTTGATTTCTTTTGCTAAATTAGATTGAGAGAGTGGAATATCTGTTCAATACTTCTCTTATACTCTTCTATATAAAAACTTATAGTAATATCTGTAAGACTAAGAAATGAATGAACCTGAACAACAGTTCTATGAACTGGAAGAGGTGATCCAGGCCAGTATGAATGGAATGGTATGTGATGTCTATGGTCACACTATATATATAGTTCATCACATTAAAGGGCTTGAGAAACCCTAACCCAGAATATTAAAACAGATAACTATAAAAGTCCCTTATAAGTGAATTTCATAGAATCATAGAATAGTTTGGGTTGGAAGGTACCTTTAAAGTTAGTCATCTAGTCCAAGCCCCCTGCAGTGAGCAGGGACATCAACTAGATCAGGTTGCTCAGAGCCCCATCCAACCTGACCTTGAATGTTTCCAGGGATGGGGCATCTACCACTTCTCTGGGCAACCTGTTCCAGTGTTTCACCATCCTCATCGCAAAAAAATTCTTCCTTATATCTAGTCTGAATCTACCCTCTTTTAGTTTAAAACCATTACGCCTTGTCCTATCTCAACAGGCCCTGCTAAAAAGTTTGCTGCCATCTTTCTCATAAGCCCCCTTTAAGTCTTCAGAGGCCACAATAAGGTCTCCCTGGAGCCTTCTCTTCTCCAGGCTGAATAACCCCAATTTAAGTATACATGGTGGAACAAAGAAGGAGAAGAGAATAAAGAAGAAGAAACATATACTGTCTTAGCTGCTTCTCTGTGCCTATCAGTGTACTGAACATATAAATATTGCCAGCAAATATCTATTCTTAGAAGTCTGTGATAACTCATTTAAGTTGCATTTTGAGGTGCTGAATTAGTAAAATAACACTAGATGGAGCTTCTTAAGTCCACATGCCTTGCCAAAGAGAGTGTAAAAGCAAATTAATGTAGAGAGCAGGAGATAAGCTTTACTCATATGTGTGTTTATTGTTCTTTACAGATTGAAGAATGTGTAGTATGTTCAGACAAAAAGGCAGCAGTGCTTTTCCAGCCTTGTGGTCATATGTGTGCCTGTGAGAGTAAGTAAACTTGACGGAAGTTCTTTTTGAAGTAATCTTGAAACGGAACATTTTTCATCAGATTGCTAAAAGCTCATTAGTAATCTGACTTCAGGTCCAATTTACTTGATAGTCTGATGTGGTAGTCAGAATTTTGGCATTATTTGGCGTGCTGGTAATGAAATAATTTGAGGACAAACTGGAGATTTTCAAAAATTCAGAAAGCAAGTGCTCTTCCATCTGAATTATTTAATTGTGAGTAGGCTTGCTCAGATCATAGAAGCCTGCTGTATATTGTTAAAACTTCTGAAGTAATTAGAATTAATTTTATTGCTTTGTTGCAGCTTTTTTGGGGCATTCAGATGTGCAAATGGTGTTTTAAAAGAATATTGTATATAAATATTTAATATGCTTCATTACTAATCCACAGATTTGCACAAGGGCTATATTTTTCCCTAAAAGACACATCATATATCTTTGCAAAGAGCACCAGTTATGATACTCTGATTTATCTTGCGTAGCAAAAAGAGATCTCAGGAGTTTTTTTTTGTTTTGAGAATATGTGGATGAGAATGCAGCCATCACCTTGTCACCAGACATTTCAGGGCTTTTTTGAAGGGTCATTTGCCTAGAGAAGAGCAGTCCTTGTTGCTGAGGATCTACATAAGAGGGAAGGTAATCATTCCCATAAGTAACTGCTTACTTGGTCTCGCTAAAGAAGTCTGGTTTCTTCCTCTGTTCTGGCTGAGAGACCTGACATTGAATCACTGACTTTACAGTTATCCTGATCTGGCCTCTTTCACTGCAGTTGAAAGATGATGTGAGAAGTTTTTTTGATTAGTTTCCCAGGAAGAGGACAGCAAAAAGATTGATTGCTGTCGTGAAGGATTCCAGTAGTGCAATACACATCACCAACTCTAAGCTGTAACAAGCACAGCAAAAGGTTTAACAGCAGATATAGATGATTTCTTTCCAGATTATTTTCTGGACATCTTGTTCAAGCAGGATGAGAGTGAGTCTTCAAATTTGTGTAGTTTATAGGACCCACTCTGTTGATTCACACTAACCTTCAGCATTTATGAGACACAATCATTTGCCTTTTGTAGAAGAATTACAGCCTCCTTTCTAGGATTATATCAAAAGATATAGGTTTACTCTTTTAAGGGTAAGGAGCCACACCTGTTTGCCCCTGGAGCATTAGGACAGTAAGTGAGATCCTTAGTTCTAAAGAAGCAGCAGGTACTCAAGACATTCTTGGAAGTTCTGGTCTCAAATGCATGTGATTTTACTTTTTTAACTTCTGTAATTCTTGTGGAATAGACATCCATTTGGAAAAAGAGGAACCTGCTCGCTTGAAATATGCTGAAAGAAGATAAACAGAATATGTTTACTTTGAATCCCAAACAAGACATTGTTTATAGGTGYGATTTGCAGAAAATGATGTGAAGATGAACACAAGTAGTTATTTGTATTATAAGCATCTATTATGGCATTGCTATATAATTACTGTGAATAAACAAGCTCATGGATAGGAAAGAAGAAAAATCAACTCTGAATCCTGCTATTTCATTTATTTCTCTGTCCTCTCAGATTGTGCAAGCTTGATGAAGAAATGTGTACAGTGTCGGGCAGTGGTTGAGCGAAGAGTGCCTTTCATAATGTGCTGCGGAGGGAAAGGTACAGAAGATACCACTGATGATATTTGTGAGTGACTCCAAAACCCATACTCTTTCACATTCCCCCACCAACTTCTTATTCTCATTCTTTTAAATGACCTAAATCTTTCCTCTCCTTTTTAAATAAAAGTTTAATAAAAACAGTGTTAAGCCAAGGTATCCATTTGCTGTTTGCACTACTTTCCACGTCGGTAGCAGCAGATGCGATGGTAACACCAGTCTTTACACTAAAGGATTGCTTCCAGCATCCAGAGTAGAAGCTGAAACATATATGACTTCTTGGCCACTTATTAATGTCCTGTGAAGCAAAAGATTGTCTGTAATTGTGCAAATGAGCAAATAATTTTTTTTTTTTTTTTTAACTTCTGGAACTCTCTGACTGATAAAGGAATGGTAAATATTTTGCATCTAGGTACAAGCAACCTTCATGACAGATTGTTCAGTTTTACATCTCCTGCTTTGACTAGTTTTTAAACTTCTTTTGACTTCTCTGAATAATTTCTATGAATTATCTGTATTTACTCTGTGTGTGTATGTGTGGTATGCAGTGTTTGAATTGAGTTTATGTGAATTGGAATATTAGGCAATTCTTGTCATACTGTTCCTAAATAGATAAATATAAGAATAATCCTTAAAATCAGGTTTTTAATACTCTCACTGGAAATTTAAAATTTGTCATTTGAAATACTTCTCAGTTTTTCTGTTTCTTATAGTAAGATTGCTTCCCAGATCAGTCAAATACAGGAATATTAATCTGAGCTTGTTCAAATTTTGAACAAACTACTTCCAAGACGCTTGTGCGGTTTTGAACACCAAATAGAATTGGCTGTGTAGATAAAAGGTCTTTTCAGTGTGAAAGGATTTGGCTTTATTTTTTACATCTGCAAAAAAATTTACTGCAGGAACTTCACTGGCAAATAAGAACTCTGAGAACATTAAGGGGCAACAGGCATTTTGAGCATCATTATTGAGGAAATACTTGTCAAAGAAGCATTGCCACTAAACTCAAAGAAGTTCGTTATGAATTGAGCTGCAGTGATGTCGTAGTGAATTTAATTAGATTATCAAATATGTTTGACTAACATTATTCCTGTTTCATTAGATTGATGCATAATCACATATCTTTATTTTCTCTAAATTACAGCAAGTGGAAACATTCCAGTTTTGCAGAAAGACAAAGACAACACCAATGTCAATGCGGATGTACAGAAGCTGCAGCAACAGTTACAAGACATCAAGGAACAGGTAAAAGTGCTGGATAAAAATTTTATGCACCACTAAAATAATTGAAAAAGCCATCTTCTGTTATTTAAAACAAAATGACATGTTGAAGTGCTTCAGTTCTTAAATTTTAGTTGAATAACCAATATTTTTTGTGTGTGATGTGGCTTGTATGTCTTCTATGTACAGGTTTAAAAAAAAAAAATAGTGGCCATGTTTGATAATCCATCTATTAGAGCATCTATTAGAGCATTTGGTGTGACTAAAAAAAGGATGCTCTGCCCAGTCAGTATGTTCTCTGCCTGTTTAGCTGACCTGGGTGTATAAGTACAGCAGAAGCTGTTTTCACAGAACAGTAATAGAAGTAGATATTCTTCACTATTCTGTATCTACCTGAATCTTTACTTGTCTGTTCATGAACTGCCTTTGAACAATGGCTGGCAGTTACCTGTCGTATGAAGGCTATAGTTTATATAGTCTTCAAAAAATTGTGTGGTTGCAAAATTAAAACCTTTGAAAGTACTGTACATGTAATTTGCATATTTGGAATATAAATGATAAGGTTTGTCTTCTGTAATTATGCACAGTGTTTGCAGGAGGAAATTTATACAAGTTGACTCTAGATTGTATTGATTATTCATTGGTTAAGTTACATGCAATTTAGAAAATGAAAACCAAAAATTAATGTTTCAGATAACTGACAAGTACCTATTTAAATTTGTTACGTGGATAGTAAGTCTAGTTCCATTAGAAGCACTTAAGTAGTTGTCTACATGCAGAACTTTCCTGTGTTAAATTACTAAACCGTTTCCTTGCTTTTCCATCTGAACAAAGAAAAACTTAATTTTGAGATTTTTCAGCAGTAAAGCACCTGGGGTATCTGACTATTGTGTGAACTTACTCTCTTAGAACCCTTGTAATGTGATTTTTTGGCTTCCCTATCTATAACACAATTGGAAGAAACTTTTCATGGATACAGGAAACAGAGAAGTGTTCTTACTGTATTACTTGCCTTTTCCTCTTGTAGGCTTACAGCAGTCAGTAATAGTTCAGTGATGGCAGCATCACATCTAGTCCTGGTAGTTGTTGCTCTCAGCTGTTCATGTGTGTGAAAGCTAAGACTAAAGTGTTTAGATCACCAGTTTTAGGGCCCATATCTCTAATTGCCTTAAATTTGGGAGCTGATATGCTGTCAAGTTTTAACCTCAGTGGCATGTCTGTGAACAGCTGTTCCTGTCCTATGGAGACTTGGCCAACGCCCCAGTATTAGAAATTCAAATATTCAATTCAAAACAGATTCCTTTGTAGTTTTTGTCTGTAAAAGAACATGCAGATTAAAAATCGTCATTTGAAAAACGCATGTCTGTCTTGATGATAACATCTGGAGTTTCTAGATATCTCTGATGTCTTACATCCACTGTTTAGCTTCGGTTTCACTTTTTAACATTGGATGAAAAGGGTTACTGCTTTGGCATTTAAAATGATATATGCAAAACATGCAGATGAATGCTTAAATGCAAGTAATCTATTTACTTCAGATGTATTTTTTTCTTTTCTGGTTACTTTATTTTAGGAGTTTATAAAAGATTGGAGTTCTATTTGGGTATGCTGATACCCTTATGTATAGGGACGTGAAAGGAAAACTATGTTACAGTTTTTCCTCTTGATTAGATGTGATCTCATTTTTTTCAGTTTTCCTTAGGTGCTCTTTTATTATTAACAATTTTGTCTTACCTTTGGAATTTGCTAGCCAGAAGCTTTCTAATATCAGAAAGTTATGCTGTATTAGGGAGAAGAGAATAATTACTTTATACATGTCATTTTCTACTTCTGTTTTCTGGTTTTCATATTTGCAGTAGTAAGAAAGATCTAATATCGGCATGCTTTGAGAATTTAAGTGAACTCTTTTGCTTTGAAATGCCCTTTTGTCCAATAATTTATTTTAAATCAGTGTAAAACTGAAGATTGTTCAGTGCCTCTGACTAGAAAGAGGTGGGTCTGGTTGTTCTTGTGTGCGTCTTGGCTTGAGACTCTTTCATGTTTTTTCTTAGTGTCTTTTCTGCTTAGTCTTGTGACAGGGCAAGTTGTGTATCATACTTGTGAGTAGCAAGTTGGATTTGATTAAAATTAGTCATCTCATCTTTTAAATTTGTGCCTGAAATGATGCACAGCATTCCACTATAATTGTGTATTCTTTTGATTTGTGCTTTAACAGTTCAGTCTTCATGTTACATTGATATTTTTGTACTTAAAATTAATTTGTTCTCTTTCAGCAGGTATAATCCTATGTTTCAACTCATACCTTCAATGATAATCTAATATGTTAGTGCAGCAAGCTTTTAAAACCATTTCTGGTGCCAAGCAGAAGTGATGCTGATGTCAACAGAATCTCCCACATCTGATGACCACACCATTCTTCAGGGATTCCCTGAATGTGAACCCTTTTGACTGTAATTGCAATACCTTTGCTCCATTTCATACATAATCACTATCATCTGTCTAATATCTTATGTATGTTCCTTCACCATACTTACATCACTTTCTTTCTCCTTAAAAATAAGTTTATTTTGTCACTGTGCACCTGTATATTGTTGGAAAAACTGTTTTTAGTAATAAGGAATTGATATTTCAAGCAGTTTAAAACATCTTGTTAGTGGTAAAAAATTGACTTGAATTGCAAACCCAGTTATACTTAAAGGTACAATGAGCACTTTTTCAGACTACTTTTACTTATCCAAAGATGTAATTCTCACATAGAACAGGTATAGTGCCTTTTTATACCATTTGTTTTCCTTTGAAAGATGGGAGTCAAATGTTTCATGCAGATAAAAAAAGTAGAGTGTGGTTTCACGCAGAGAACGTTCTAACAAACTAGTAGTACAATGGAAACAGATGCTGCTTACTTCCTGCTGCTGTGGCACAAATTGGGTATAAGGCATTCAGTGAACTTTCTTCCACTGTAAAAGTGCATATAAGCTGGTGGCTAAGTAATGAATGCTCCTTGAAAGTTGGATAAAACGCAGTTATTTGGGCTTGTATCCCACTGGGAAACTGCTGAACTAATCGAGAAAATCCTTGTCAGAATAGAATTGCACAGCAAACAGGAAGTTTGGTTGTTCCTGCCAGCTGTGAATTCTCCTACTGTATGAAGTAACTTAAATGTTAAAATAGTATCATATTAAGAAATTAAACAGCTAATGTATTTTAAATACTGTGCATTTGTACTAAGCAGGAGAAATTGGGCAATTTGCATTAGCACTGCATGCAATCGCAGAAAAGATCTATAAAATGAAAATGTTAGGATTTTTGTGCTTCACTGAATGAAATAATCAAAAGTAATGGTGTTTGAACAGATTTTTTTTTTATTATTTCTGAGTCCCTTGATGGATGTTTTCATTTTCAAATGATGGTGTGGCATTTGGAGGGAAACAGACCCATGTAACTTCAGTAATTCTGACATTATATTTAGGCACAAAAGCAAATTATTAAGCTAAAAACATAGAATAAAGGCTACAAGTTTTTTCTCCAAAGATAAGATTTGGGTTTGCTTTGTCAGTCCTTTGTCAAAGGACATCGTGTCAATACTATCAGATTATAGACACTTGTCACAGTACAGCTATATATTTATTGGAAATAGCTGTTTCACTGATACTGGAAGACTGTAGGTTACTGGAGGAAGAATGCTCTAATTGTCCCATTGGGATGTGAAGGTGATGACTTGGTGTGAATGGAAAAATGAGCAGGACTGACTGACAGACAGTTGGTCTTTTGCAAATTTTTAGTTTGAGAGTGTTTTGTTACAGTACTGTGGAAATTCTGATAAAGCTGGAGCACAGTATTTTTGGGAAGGGTGAAGGGGTTTTTTAAAACATAAATTGACATAAGGTTTTACCTGGAAGTTTTACATTCCTGCTAGCCCTTTATACTGGTATCTTGGAGATTAAAATAGGTATTCGGCCAGATTCCATGCCAATTTAAACTCTGTATAAGCAGACTGATGGTGAATTTTTTTGGTCTTCAACTAAGCTATCTACCCTAGGAAGTAATACCTGTTGATTCCATAGAAAGTATGCTTTAAGGTTATACTGAATAGGGTTCCTGCTATGGATTTTCTCTCTCTCATGAGATGAACAAACTGAAGTAAACCCCCAATGATGAGTATGGAAACAAGTCACAGGTGCAAGGTGGTGATAAAATGAATTTGCATTTGAAATATGAGCCCTGTCAGTATTTCATATTATATGAGATCAACATTTATGTTAGATATGAGTAGTGTGTCTCAGATCTGAGGACGTCTTAGATTTGATTTGTTGGACTATGGAATGGTCTTAACAATTATCATCTGTTATAACATCTATTCATTTACTAACCTTTGATAAACTGTTATAAATGAAATCCTAATATAGCTGCAATATGTTTATGGTGAAGGAACATGCCTTACCAAAACTTCAATTTCTGCATGTGACAAAAGGTGAAGGACATTGTTCCTTAGTGGCTTGGTACAAAATGAACTTTGCTGTTGAAGAACTTTAGGAGATCTTTTTTGGGCATTGGCTGTCACTTTAATGTTCAGCAATTAAAACTGATTTTAAAAGTTTGCTGTGCTACTGTTATGACTGAAGGTCACAGATATATTAAATTGTTCTTCATATGAAACTTGAAGTGTTCTTTTGGTTGAAAATCTAGATAACTTCTGTGAACAAAGGCTGGAATTACCAGTATTGAATCTTTACGTATAATATTGACTATGCAGCATTTTTATTACTTCTGCATGTGTTCAGTGCTTGGTGTTTAAAGGTAAGTATATGAATGGCTAGGTAGCCTGAGAAGAAATTGGTAAATCATTACCAATGCACACATAAAGCTGTTTGTGGTGTTTGTTCCCTGGAAGATTACATGACATAAAGGGGAATGTTGCTGAAGAAGGTCTTAATGTCGCAAACTTAGGTAATGATATTGCAAATGCGATGTCAACGTACTACTGGATTGTCTTACTTAAGGGGATCATATTTGGAAAAAAGCTGCGTAGTTTTTGTGTCATGATGGGGTAGGAAAAGCCCAAATAGTAAAAATGTGATTTTTTTTTTTTTTTTTTTTTTTTTTAAAAAAATCTAGTCTTCAGGTTAGTGGCTGGGTTATACTATGGCAATGATCTGCTGTGCTTAAGATGGCATATTTATTATTAAGTTTCAATAATTTACATATTGCATATTCGATACTGTATCACTACTGCCATTGACTATGTAACCTGTCAAAATCTTTTACAGACTATGTGTCCTGTCTGTTTGGACCGTCTGAAGAATATGATCTTTCTCTGTGGCCATGGAACGTGTCAACTTTGTGGAGACCGAATGAGTGAATGCCCTATATGCCGCAAGGCAATTGAACGAAGGATCCTATTGTATTAAGTAGTGGAACCAGTGTCTTTTATTAGCTTACGAAATAGTAAAGACACTTTGATGATTTAAATCTCAGTAAGTTTGAAAGGCAGTAAAGGGTTCTGATAAAAACATTTCTAATACTGTAGCATAGGTTCATTACATGGTAATTGTTTGAAGACTGTGAACACACCAAATAAGAGAACAGTATTTGAACAGTCAGCTTTTAGCTTTACTCTTAAAAAACACCTAAGCCTGAAGCTAATTTACAGCAGTGGTTTTTTTTCATTTTCTTTCTGTTGTCTTCTTCCCCTTAAAGTTTAAAGGGACAATCTTATTTTGGTTTTGTTCATGTTTTTTATTGTATGTATCGGGTGTCAAGTAATGTAAGGGTGTTTTTTATGTCGTCAGTTAATAGCAAATATAAATATTTAGGATTTTTTTGTTTTGTGCTTTTCTGGAGAATGTTGAAATTTCCTTTGACAGTTATGATTCACAATAATTTCTGTCTTGAAATATACAATAATGCAAAATCAATACAAAGTGTATACACAGTAGTAATAAATATACTATTTCCATAAGATCAGGCCTCAAAATACAATGTTAGAGTAATTCTAACTTTATTGTGCCCTTTGTTGCTGAGGATGGATTGGGAAGGAAACGGTAAAAAGAAAAATCTAGTTTAGAAACGTTATGTTCCCAAAACTGCACTTTAGTCTAACAGGTTCAAGCTAACTTAAATAGTGAACAACTTAATTCTGCTAGCCACATAATTTAGTATGGAACTGCTTTTAACTTGACTGGAAAGGAAAACATTCAGGCAATGGGTCAGTTATCCATTTCAGATGAGTGAATTTGACGAGTTGTAGAGGAACATATATATATGTAGGGCCATTTTACAGTTCTGGGTCTATGAATTAGGAAAAACTAGAGATTTTGCAAGATTGCCTTTCTTAAATTAGCTTTATTGTCTCCAGGCAAACAGTGTGACACTAACAGCAACAGAGAAGATTAATGTTGCTTATTCCTCTAAGTTGGGTGTTAACACCAGAACTTATCTGTGAACATTACTGGGTAATACTGCAAATGAAGATATTGCTGACAGAGCAGTGAATTTTGTGAGCCATGCCTAGGTGGGTTGAAGTTGGCTGAAGGAGTTAGCTGTCACTGATGTGACGAAGAGGTGTTCCTGACCCCGAAAATGCTACTGTCAGGAACTGCAAACTATTAACGTTTTGATAACAAGTACATCCTTCCATCTTTTTGGATGGAAAAAAGTATGCTGATTTAAGGATCTCTTGTAAAGAGAGAGCTAAAAGGAATGTGTGCTTACTCCTAAGTGATTCGGCAGTTTCCCAAGTGCATAGTTTATGTAGCCCTTTGCCATTGTGCAGACTTCATTTTGGATGTGCTCTTGCAGAACAATAAAGAAATCCATGCTGGAGTCACTTAGGTGCCTTACTTGCAGCTAAGATTAATTTCTCATTTGATTCTTACTGCATATGTCAAGAATATGGAAAAAGGGATAGTTCAGGGGAAGATCCAAGTAAGGATAAAGGCATAAAATTGTGATCTCTTCAGATAAATCTATCTCAGTCTTTTGAAGCTTATGTTGATATGTCTGAATTGTGCAAACATTGGCAAAAGTCTCAGAAGAATGTTACTACTAAACTGTAAAGATAGGTGAACTTTTAACCAGTAAGGTTTAAACACTGAATATAGTTTTCCAGGAAACAACTACGGTGATATATTGGAAAAATGTATGTAGAGTGGCTTTTAACATAGCGAAGTGATGTAATACACAGCCTTTCTATAGCCATCTTTAATCCTGATCCAGAATTGCAAATGTTCATCATTCTTTTCAGTAGGTTTTCATTGGACACAATCTCAATCTGGAGTCAATATAGTAGTCTGTTTTATTTTGTATACTAGTAGTCATCTGTTCTCAGATAATCTGTGTATCTGTCGTCTTGGCCAAATGAAATAGCCTTCCCTTTTCTTGCTTCTTGGGTCCCTTTTCTGAAATACCAAAATTTCAAGGACCTTTGGAAAGTTTTTGATATAAGGCTTTTTTTCAGTTCCGCATTTCACTATCTCCACTTAAGCTCTGAGTGCACCTGAGTGTTCACTGCCATTTTCATTTGGCCGATATGCATGTCACTAAGTCTGATTTTTTGTAGCGTGTCTGACAGCTGAACTTTCTATAGTAGGCTTCAGTTTCCTGTCAGTCTTCCTCTAAAAATAATTTTATAATAGGATGTGCCATTTGACAATCCATTCTCAGTTTTAGCCTGTAATGCATCAGATCTGTACCTTGGTTTCCTCTGGCTCTAGCAGACATATTTTGAATACTGTGTCCTATTTATTCTTCAAGGGGACGTCTATAAACTGTTGTCAGCACAAAGGCAGGGTGGATTTCTTCTTGATAATGCACCTCAAAACTGAAACCTCAATATAGCAGTTGGCATTTTCCTAATTCTTTTTCACTGGAACAAGCCAGAATTACTTGAAAGTATTCCAACTTAGCATCAATTGAATAATTCAGCTGAGTAAGAACTGATCTAAAGCATCCTGGGTGGGAAACTGGAGTTGAATGTTAAATACTCCTTGTCTGCAGGAGGCACATACTGTAGCATAGATAGGCAAGTGCTCTGTTAGGCTTGTCCTTTTCAACAGGGAAGCTGTAAGTGACTTTATAACACTCTTAATACTTGGATGCCATCACAGTCCTATGGAAGTAGAGACAATGACTGAAGGTATCGCTATAGGAGCAAGCTGTAGTCTTCTATACTGTAGTCACACCAGATGTATGTGACTGCATACAAGCTGTGATGGGACTCATTTGGCCATGTTGCGTGCCAGTTGAAATTAACGTATGTCAACTTGATGCTATTATGGTGCCACGAGAAACAGCTGAATTAGAAAAACTAGGTAAGCTAACCAACATGCTTGAATTATATATAGGCTATTATATATATATATATAGGCTTCTTATTAACAGGTGAAAGAGCTGTATCTTGTATTGGGAAGGCTACACAGGGCTTGCTTTTCAAAAAACTTAATGAGGAAAAATGTTTGCAAATCCAGTATCATTTATGGAAATAGATATTTAGATTCATGCACTGTCTTTGGATTCTGATGTAGAAGGTGAACTAGTGTTGTTGAGGAAGCTAGTAAGTTCATTCACTCAATTCAGTCTGGTGTCATCTGTGCAATGTGCACAGAGCGCAAATGTTTAATTGGATAACACTTAAATAATCGAAGGATGAAAAACAGAAGCTCAGTTGGAAGCCAAAGGGGATCATAACAGGAGAGTTGAGGATATGTCGTTGTGCCTCTGTCTTCAGCAAAAGATGAAAGTGTAAATCTCATTATCGTCACTAGTATTAAGAGGCAAAGTGAAAATGAGAGAACAATCAGTAAGGCAGTTATCTCTAATGTACTGTAAAATCGTAAAATGTAAGAGTTGCAAGCTTTGTTTATTATGATTATCCCCCAGTATTTAATAGCAGTTTTGAAATTAAATTGAATGAAATATCTCAGTTTGTTTTTTGAAACAATCAAGAAGGCACCTAATAATATATATTGTTCAGGTGTGAGGTATGTTCAGATGTTTAAGTAAAATACTTTTCATTTTTTTCCATTTAGTAAACATAAACAGTCACATTAATACACAGTGATTTAAACTATAAAGACAACCTGAGAGGCTAACAGAATATGCTAAATAGTTCTAGCTTGTTAACTTCTGTATAACTATGTTTGACTTTTTTTCCCCAAACCTACTGTCTATCACTTACTATACCCCAAGCTCATATGGCACTTCTCAAAATGTGGCCTATTATTACCTACTTTCCATTTGTTGAAATACTGTGTACTTGTGTGTTGGGGTTTGGAGGAATCACTTTTTGCTGAAGTGGATACTGAAAATTACACTGGCAAGAGAATAAACAAGTTACTTTGTAAATGTGAAAGTTTGATTAGGTGGTGTTGTTCTTAACTTGGACTGGGTGAGGATATAGCAGATTTGCACAAGTACTTGTGCCTTGTTAGCGTAGTCTTACAATTGGTATTTTAGCTTATGTTAAAGACGTGAAATGGTCTTTTAAAAATAATCTGATTTAAGTACTTATTGTGTAGATATTTTCTAGAGATGAAGTTTTATGTATGCCTAATTATTTTTAGCAGTATTAATTGCAGTTTGTGTAAACACTAAATTGTTTGAAGAAGCTGCTTTGAGCTAGTGATCTAAGCTTCCTCTACAAAATTAAATGTCAGAAACTTAATTTTACTCTTCCAGTAGCAGCTGGTGAACCGAAGAGCCTATCCTGTTCTTTGTGCTGCATGGGTCAAGTTTTCACTTAAAAAAAAAAACAAACCAACAACACTACAGCCTAACTTTTAGCAGTGCTACCTCCTTTCTGTCAAAGTACTGAATTCTTCTCTAGTTGTTCTTTTTCTTTGGGAAGGGATGCGGAACACATCAGTTTTGTTTTGCTTCATCAGTTTTGATGTCTGAATACATTGCAAAGGTTTTTTACTGACTGTATAAATTACGTACAATAGAAGTGTGTGATTTGCCACAATGTACATTGTATATCATTCTTGCATAAGTTGCTGGAATTTGTACTATTGTCTTCTTATGCATTTCATAACTTGTTTGTGTTGACAAAGCAAAACTTATCTGCAGAAGTTTTAGGATGTGCCATTTTTGTAGCTAAGCCTGTGGTAAATACGAAAGTTCTGACTCAGGGCTTTTTAACAACTTAAACACGTTCACGATATTCTTCAGCACATCTTGGAGAATATTAGAGATTTAATGACTGTACAGTGCCTTGATAGAACTATTGAATGGGCAGCAGCCATAGAGTCCTTACAGAATGCAAGTATCTTTTGAATCCAGTTAATAAGTTGATGTTAATATAATTGTAATACCCCTGCCATGGATTTATAAACTTGTATATACTTGCTGTAAAGGAAAATTGGCAAATTTAGGTATTGTTAAGCTTTCTGAAAGTTGTTTGATTGTTGCACCAGTCACGGGGGTCTGAAGGGCATAGTATTCAAATTTACAGAAGCAGCATTTGTGGCAAAGACAGCTGATAAAATGCTCTCTATGTAACATTTTTAGTGTGAGGGGAGAGGTCATTGTATCAACAAACATGTAAAAATACCTGCTTTACTTTGGCCCCATAAGTCTTTTATAAAAGAGAGAGAAATAATCGGCAACAAATCTGTATGTTTGCATGCCATTTCATAGTTACAAAAATTTAAGTCTGATTTTGAGCTTCTAGGAAATACTTTCTTTGTCCCAAGCTTAGTGTCGTTATGAATGCAAACTATTCATATTAGAAAACAGGTTTTACTGAACCACAGGAACATTTTTGCTTTTGTTTAAAACCAACTTTGTATTTTCAGTAAATTGTAGATTTTGACATACTGTTTATTGGAGAAACTTAAGGTTGTCTGTGTGAATGTAATGGATTTCTGTATGCAGATAGCATTGTATAATTGCTTTCATTAAAACTGCTTAGCAAGGTCTAAGCTTTTCAAAGGAAATGCTAATGTACTGTATGGTTAATAAAACTTATTATATAAGATGTATACTGACTTTTTCAAAAGCTTTGATTTGAAAGTTTAATTGGGCTGAATTAATACTGATGTTTGTGCACACATCATTGGGAAGGGAGTGGTGGCTCATTTGACTTCCTCAGTTGTAATGATGTTAGATGTCACCACGGAATTAGAAAATTGTATACCTGAACAAATGTTTGGTAAATCTGTTAGTTGTTGACATATAATGTTTAAAAGCACACCAAGCTTTATTTATTGAGAAAGCTGGCAATCCAAACTTCAAAACATTCTGGTTCTTTATAATGTGTCCCTGAAGAGTGAGTTTGTAGCAGCGTCAGAAATGCTACGTGCCTTTGAATCTCCCAGGTACTCAAATATTGTTTAAGCAGCACAGTAGAAGTATGAAGGGTGAGTTATGTTGTAACAGCAAAAAGGTTGATTTAAAATTTTTATCTATGGCATATGTGCAAATTTTTCTGTAAATATGCAGTTCATAATACTGATTAGAGCTGCTGTTAAGTTTATGTTAGGCTCAGGGTTTACTTATAATTGAATGGCCTTTAAAGATCTGGCAACGTGAACGTGATCATTTAAAAATCTGCCAGATACAGTAAGTCCCATATTCTGAGACAACAGTTGCTGCATCATAGTTTATACTTTTAGGATTCAATTTAATGGATGCAATAAAAAAAAAAATATGTAATGAAAGGCAACAAAAACAACCAGACTTTAATGGCTTAGTGTTTTAATTTATCATAGTGTGCAGGTGAAAACTGAATTGACAGAATAAAAAATTTGTTGCTCTCTTTCTCAGTTTCTTTTCATTTTTCAAGATTTCTTCAACGTTGATTTATATGACAGGTCTATATGAAAACATAATATTTTCAGATATCTTTTTTTTAACCTTTTATTTGAAAACAATTGATGCAAATTGTCAAAATACTTTTTAAATAGCCACTTGTTCTTTGCTTTGGGACTTACAGGCCGTTCACATCCTTCTCCATACCTGTTCATTGAAAGTGATGGGAACAGCGTTGGCATAGGTTTAAGACTTAGTCTCTGTGGTCTCTAGGGTTTCAGCCCCTAATGTTGGTCACAATGGAAGCTGCTGTCTTTGCTTGTGTTTGATATTGATGTTTTTAGATTTTGAGAAGGCTGCTTCATACTGTACAATATAATTATATTATACAGTATGTATATTATAAAGTATTATATGAATTAATCTCTGTATAATGCACTGTGCTGTTCTAACTAATTGCAGCTTATACAATATGCAGCCATCTGTTTGTGACAGCGATGGTGAAACTCCATGGAGATTTCCTTTGGATTTGACATTTAGTTAAATGCAGAGGGTGGTTCTTCATGGGTGTACTCTGTTTTATTTAAGGAAGAAAAATTAGCAGTATTTGAATAAAAAGTGATAGCCTTCCTTTTCAGACTTGGTTTTCCACGATATGGTAAGGTAGTTTCAGTTAGTCGGAAACAGTATCGTTGAAGATCTTGTTCTTGTGCTTTGTGCAGCCTTGTTCAAGTCATCAAAGTAGCATGCATTGGAAAGCTTTTACTTTAAAGAATAAAGCCTATCAACTGTTCTTGATTCTTATGAAAAGGTTTTGGCTGAAAATTACTTTAGGGTTTTAAATACTTTGTTCCCTTTGCAGTAATGAGAGTAGTATGTCCAGGCTCTCCAGGAGATACGAAGTGTTTTTTTTTAAAAGCAGTCTTTAGAGAGCGATGCTAGATGGACTAAAATAGTTTAAATTACATTAGATATCAAGAACTGTGAGAGTTGATAATGTATAAGTTTTATTCTGTAACAATGCAAGACTTCAAGTTACAGGAAATTTAGTGCAAAATCTATTTCTTACAGTTAGGATTTGTTGGGGCTTACTTGACTGCCCTAAAGAAGTTAATACAAAACTTGATTTCTGCAAAATTGCCTAGAATCAGGAAAATACACTTGTGAGACTATACTGACCCCTTGCAACACTATAACACCTTTTCACTGAATTTTCCTTAAAAATAAATCTGAGGGAGGTAAGTAGACAAACTTAAATCTGAGCTGATTTCCCCAGTGACGCTTGTGCATCCTAAAATGTATGAGTATTTCTTCCACAAGGGGTCAGTAGCACCCTCCGTTTGTGACAAGTTTTTTGTCATATAAGCACAAAGCAAACGAGGGATAAGAAGAATGATGGTTGCATTAATATGTGGGTGGACCAGACCTCACTTGTCCCCTTCTTCAAGCAGGCTAAGTATAATTAGCTTATTTGCTGACTTCAGTAAGCACCATATTCTATCCTCTGACTCTCATGTGACATGAACATTGCTACTATTGATTAGGGCAAAGTTCCAGTGGAATGTTTACCTTTAGCTCTAGTTGAAAGTATTCATTTAGTCTAGCTTTTTTTCAAAAGCATGCAGTTGGAGCAGATAAACTATATGAGAGAGCTTGTCCAGCAGGCAGGGGAAAAGAATTCTTGCATGAGTGTCCCACATATTCTTAATGATAACCACAGTCTCCCTAGATGGCTAGAGCTGATTAATATTTTCCACCCTATAGTAACACAGCTTATAGTTAAATATGCTTTGAACCCTATCAGTCTGCTCAGTGGAAGGAATGTCCAGCTTCTCAAGGCTTCCCTGAGTATGCAAGTTACCTGGAGACAGAAGTTTGAAGTAACTCATTATCTTTCTACCAAGAGGCTGAACAGACCAGACAGTTATTGCCTAGACAAAAATTTCCAACCCTTGTACCAAAGTCATATTTCACAAATAGGAATCTAAGTATAGTCAGTGTCATTCAGGTTGGCACAGGTTCTTTCTTAACGCTTGCTGAATTAACAAGGGACCTTCCTTACCTTCATGTTTGCAACTCTTGTCATTCTCTGCTTCGCATCTGTTTCATGTCTTCAGTGCTTCTGTCCCTCACTACTCAAGTCCTCCATTTCTATTCTTTCTATGTCTGTTTTTTTGATAGCAGAACTGCATCCCTTCTTTCTCGATGTGTCCTTTCTCAATGTAGTGCTTTCCTTGACTCATTAAAATTAATCTTCATTACACTGAAGTTGGCACAGTGCCTTTGCATAAGCAGAGTGGGGCCCTATCCTTGTGTCTGACTCCACTCTTAATTGCATATACCGACAGGAGGAATTCCTGAAGTTGGTCTTAGCAAAATTACACATTGATTTATGAACAACCCTTATTTCTCTATACTGGCAGTATAGGAAAGTTTGTGGCTACCACCTGGGTGGTAGTGGTAGGGTAGAGTTGCTTCTTTTGGTCTAGTTACAACTGTTCTCGACCACATGAGGAAAATCAGGAACAAGTAAATGTTTCGGGGTGGGTGGGTTTTGTTTTTTTTTTTCCATAGGCTGCCTGAAATTTCCATTGTTACCATATCTCAGATCCAGTTTTTGGTGAAAAGGTACTTGCTAGAGAAACTCACTCTGGATGGAAGTTACTGCCTCCTAGTCGTGTGTATCTTGCCCACTTAAGCTGCCCGGAGGAAGTCTGTTCAGATCAGTAGGATTGCTTGCAAGAGCATGGGTGGTTTGCAAGGAGAAAGTTTCTGTTGTTGGACTTCTTGCTGCCTCCATAGAGAAGTATGAAAAAGTTCTGCCTCTTTGGATAAAGTAAATCTGAAACAATGTTCCAAGCAATACTCTTCCTACTAAGATTTCATAATCCCTACTGTTTATATGATCATAAGGTGTCTTGTGATATTCTGTATGAAAGCTATATAAAATAAATAGCAATTATACAGCACTTATTTCCCAATGGGCATGTTATATAGTTTGTTGGCTTTGAAATACAATGCTGTCATTCTTCCTCTCTTCTTCCTTCTTTGTGATGCGACCTGTAAAATAAAGACTACTTCAGATCTATGTAGACAAGGCTGCTTTTCCTAACACAAAGGACTTAGTTAAGCTGTTTCTAGTATAGCCTTACAATTCAAAGCATCAGGCCCAAGGTTTTTGGCTGTATTTGTCTGATCTATAGCACAGGGCACTTAAAGCACTTAATTCATATTATTCTTGGGTTTTCGGTCAGGTAATTCTGATTCTATTTAAGGCTGAGGGAGTCTTCATGTAACTTGTCCTCTGAAACTATTCTCCCACTCCTTCGTATGGAGGGCATAGACTTGTTGGGATAGAAAAGTGTGTTAGAATAAAGATGTGGAGAAACCTAAAACTAAACTGCAGTCATAGGCCCACTTCTTAGGAATTTTGTGAGGAGAGAAACTCAGATGGCAAATTTTACTGTGAGTAGAGTGGTCTTTTGAAGCTGAAGAGTTTTAAATTCTTCTGTTCCCTCTTCTGAGAGCTTGTATCATGGATACACTGAGTCCTGTTGTAACCCTGTCATCTCCTCTGTTTTGCATGTCCCACCACCGCGGATAGGTCCCTCCACACCAACTCTCCCTGGAGTAGTATGTCCCAGAGTTAAACTGGACCTATTCCATGTGTGGAGAAGGAAAGTGTGGGAGTTACAAGTCCCTGATGCAGAAGTTACGGATCTGCTGTTCTACCTAATGCAACTCTGTTCCCATGACACGCACAAATGGATGTGAAGGAGTAAGTGATCTTGATTTGGATTTACTGTGAACTGTGTGTGCCTGCAAACAGGCAGTGGTGTAAAATAGCTACTGCAGATCAGCTGCTCAGTAATTAGCTGTGTTAGGTGCTTGCCCTGCAGCAGGCAGTAGTTGGAGGCCACTTACACTTCTAAAGTGTTGCGGCCAAGTAGGGTTGAGTGGGCCAGGCCCTCTGGGCATCTACTTACCCATGAAGCAATGTCAGCTCAGGACAAGTAGCATGGAAATGAATTAGATATGAAAAGCATATCTTCATTAACACGATTGGGATACCAGACATTTAATTTTAGGCTTTATCTGCTACACTGAATCAAATGGTGACACCAAGATTTGGCAAGCCATTATTGAGCACTCCAGGAAAAGTTAGTCACTGACTGATTTCATAGTTTTGCTTTTGCAGGAGTTTCTCAACTTTGAGGAGATAGTCAAATAGTCTTCAGAAAAGAAAAAAAAGCATCTAGACAGGAGGATTTAACAAGGGAAGTGTCTTTTTTTTTTTCTTTCTTTTTTCTTTTTTCTCCCTCTGCTTCTTCTGGATGAGAACGTGCCTAGTTTTTATTTCCTTTGTCAATGTTCGTTTAGCCACAAATGCTGCCCTAATTGCCACTTGCTGTCTGGATTGGCTGAAATCAAACATATATCCCACATGTCTGTCCCATCTGTTCCCCACCACCCTACCTCTCCCCGGAACGTCCTTCCACAGGGTGTGAGGATATGCTTGTGGGGTTATAGGAGAGCTAGTGTTATCCTCTAACTTTCCAGGACAAGGAAAGGACTTTATTCTCTAATGTTGATTTAGTTTGGTCTTTTTCTTTCTGTCCATCTTCAATTATCAAATGTAGGGCTGCCTTACTTTTTTTCAGATGGCATGTAATTTTGAGAGGAAATCAGTGGGGGCATCACTGCTGTGCCTGGAATTCTTGGATTTGGCCCATCCTTTCCCACAAAATTAGACCTGATTGTTTTATCAGGTATAGGTGTTTAACCATTAAGCTAGCCAGCTCAAATGTGCATAGGAATATTAATAGAGGTGGCCTGGGGCTGGCAGGTTTTTCTGGGGAAGATAGGTAAGGGCTTAGCACATCCTGGGTTAAGCTCTTCCCTGTCATTGACAAATGCTAACTTGAGCAATGTTATGTGAACTGCCGTGTTACACCTTTGCTTGAAAGGTAGGTATAGCTTAAAACATCTTCATGGCACGATACCCTGTCAGTAGAGACAGTAGCAGTGAGAGCTGAAGTGCAGCGCACCCATGATAACATAATATTCTTTATAAGTTAATACATCTGGCTTTTCTTGAAGGGTAGCTAACCTGAGAGGAGGTCAGTAGTACCACAGGGAACCTGGACATAGACCACCGCATGGTGCTTGGGAGACTTGCCCCAAAACTCTAGAACAAGGCTGCTAAGCAGCTGTGTGTATCCTTGGATTGGTCGTCAGCGGATTGGAAACAAGGGTATCTAAAAGGCACCAACTTTCAATGTTCGTGTGAAAGCGTCTCTCCCCACACTTCGTTAATTTATTTCCTCCCGATACAGAAAGAACATCTGAAGGAAGAAAGGAAGCTAACAAGCCTAGCTTATTTTGCTACGAACTGTGTATATGCAGCATTGGAGACCTCTGTAGATATCTGTGAGTCTGGATGGGGGGGAGAAGGGGGAGAGGGGGGAGGAGAGAGAGGTCTTTAATGATGTGTCAGGTTACTGATGGAATTTCCAACCCAGAGGAGAACTGCCTGCCTCGGAGCTGAGGTGGGTAGTGTTACCCACTGTAACTGCTTGCTTGTGCGTAGTTCATTTTTATTTTATTGTTCGGGTCAAAGATAAGCTGGTGGCTCTGTTAAGTGTAGTGACTGTCTGGGAAGAGCGGTGTGGTTCTGCTGAGCACAGCTGCCAAAACTGGAGCAAGCCAAGGGAGAGCGGTTCTTTCGTCAGGGACAGAAATGTGGTCTGACACAGCTTTCTTATCAAAGGGAAGGATTTTTCACCTCAGGAGGAAGTTTGGCTGGGAAGGCATTGGATAGCATTTCTTTTTTTTCAGCTCTGCGGGAAGTCCTGTATAAATGTGTTTTCCATGAATATAATAGCTCTGCTTCTGACCTGGAGAGAACGTTAGTTTCTTTTCAGGCTGCTTCTGGCCTCTGGAGAGAACGTTAGTGGCCGTAGATGTGGGAAATAACATAAAGTTGACTAAAAGCATTTTTTAATCTGAGTAGGTCAGCAAACACACCTTGCGTGCTCACAGCCAGGAGTCATTTGCTCTTGGCTGATGCCGTAGAGCAAGCAAAGAGTAGTTATCTTTTTTTTTTTTTCTTTCTAGTTTTTTACTCCAAGTATTTCTGAAGTTTCCCTTGGTCCTTTCCAAGCCATCAGGTTGCAGTTAAATTGAAACCTAGCCTTTTCTTTTGGTGAACACTTTGTGTAACAGAATATATTTTTGTGTTCCAGCTTAGGCTTGGATAATTTTGTTTAAACATTAAGAACCTACATGTGTTATAGAGAAATTGCTCTAATAAAGTTGAAGAAACAAGTCGTCTTCTAATTGAGGCCGTTAGACTGGGATTTGTTAGATTTGGTTTCCGTGGGTTTCCTGTGAGTCTTTACTCAAATCACTTAGTTCTGCGTTTCCCCTCTTTCCTATGTGTGAAATGAGAAAAATACTACTTGGGGGTTCTAGAAGAAATCTGGTGTATGCAAAGAAGTCTATAAAACATAAATGAGTTCCTGGGTAGCTAAAATGCCTCCCCTGCCAGCCAGGCACGTGGTGGTGTACCAGCTCAGTTTAGTGTTTTCCTGATGGAAAACTAAAACCTAGTACTAGTGCTACTTCACAGTCTTGCCAAAGACCAAATAGGCATAAAATGAACTAGTATCTTCTGCTGTCCAAGCAGTGGGAATTATTAATTAACTAGTAATTATATACAAATGTATATTTTTTTATACTTAACAAGTAACAGTTGATCATTATTTACTTATTAAAGCTATTAATGGAAGAAAGCTGCATTGAATACAGGTACTGAGTTAAAATATTAAGCGAGCTGACAAAATGCCAGCTTTTTGGTGGCGATGTTTTTCTGAGTTTCTCTCTCTCGGTGATCTTGTCAGTTTGCTGAAACATTTTAGTAATGACTCTGAAACTCGACCTGCCACAGCCAGTGGGTGTCACTGCAAGCATTGGAGTGAGGGAAGAACAATTTTGGGGAGAAAGAATAAAAGTTCAAGTGTAAGTTTGTTTGTTTGTTTGTTTGTTTTAAGCTAGAAATACAGAAAAATAGATAAATCTTTGCTTACTAACTGTGCAGTTGCCAAGATGTTTCCTGGAGATGCTTAAAAAGAGTTTGAAATGCTTAAATTTTTTTAAAAAAATAAGTATCCCAGATGGTCAGGATCCTCTGGCATAAGAAGTCATGTCATTGCTGACTTCCATAGTCATGCTGGCCCCAAATGCCCGCTTGCTCCCTAGTGCTGAATGTTATGCACCTCATGGATGATGCTGGTTTTTAAAARAAAAAAAAAAAAAAAAAGAAAAGAAATGAAAAAACCCAGAGCAGCCTTTCCTGAAATCCTTTAAAACCACTTATATGAAATTCTTGGTGTTTGCAGATCTAAGTGCTAAAGGTCACTCTGACTCGAAGCGCCCATCTTCCCCAGACAGCTCACCATCCCCAAAGCCAGACTAGCTCTGAAGCAAATGCCCTTTCAAGCCGGTGCCGGGGGAAGATGTGCGTATACCCTCTCGGCCAGCCCTCCGCCTCCCACCGTCGCACAAACAAACCAGCCGCGCAAGCTTTGAACTGTTTACATGATATACATTACCTAACGGTGCCTGCACTTTTGGAAGGGCCTCTCTTACACAGGTCGTTGCTAAGGCCCGCGTTGTCTCTGCCTATGTTATCATGAGGATGACAGTTTAAACAGGCCTTATCGCTGTGTATTCAATCAAGGTTTATGAGGGCTGATAAAGATGTCACCTAGTTGCTTTGTGTGTTCATTAAAACCCTATTCCCCAGTAGGACTTTGCTGTATTATGTTTTGGGGGTTTGTTTTTTTTTTTTTTTTTTCCCCCTCCCCTTTCTTCACTGATTTTTTAGCTATCTTCTGAAGAGAGATGTGCATGTAGGAAGGGAAGGTGTCATGCTTGCTTTAGTATTTCTAATACTTCTGCGGGGAAGGATTAAAAAAAACCCCAAAATTCATAGCTGGGTTGACACAACCCTCTCTGTATTCAATATGTCATGTTATCATAATGGCTTATTTAATAATTCAGTAAACTTTCTTAAGTTTAGCTTACACATGGCAGTAAAGTGACTTGTGTGCGCTTAATCTGCTGTGTTGTGTTGTTGCTGAAGGTAGCTCAGGAGGCGCTTGGTGCTACTCAGTTATGATATAGGATGTTGTAGATTGAGCTCCTGTTGCCGTTTTTCCTGATAGATGGAGACTGCATATTTGCAACACAGAAAAGTAAACCCCGTTGACTTATTGTTTTGATTGTATGTCAAAGCTGAAGAAATGATTGTGATAAATAGGTAGTCATATAAAATGCATCAATAATTTTCAGGTTATGATGAGCAGTAATAGAAAGTAGGCAAAGATTAAGTCTGTCTTTGTCTTGTCTTGTAAGCTTTTTCATTTCAAAGTGTTTTTTTTTTCTCCTTTTCCTAGCTATATTTAAAATAAACACATTGTTCTAATTGTATCTGATACCATGTCCAATTCTGCCAATCTTCAGAAAAATCTCATTTCTACAGTAAGCAGAAGTTGCTCGGTTGCATTTTTGTTGTTTAAGTAAAATTTGTTGTAAAACAAAACAGATATACAAAACCATAATGAAAAATGATTAGTTGCAGCTGTTTGCCGTATTATAAAAGAGGGAAATGTTGAAGGAATCTATTGGCTAAAAAGAATTGAAAATATCTAACAGACTCAAGACCCTACTTCAGGCACAAATCAATTGAGATTAAGCATGTATGTTTAAGCTCTTTTTAAAAATGGGAAGAAACTGAATATTCAATTGATTCCTTAGATCCTCAGGTCATAGTAAATTCCTGTTACTTATGCTGCAGCATATTGGCCCTCTCTGCATCCTATAAACTTTGTGAATACTGATGGCTGTCGGCATTTCAGAAATGATTCTTTCACTTTGTTTACAATTCTGCTGCTGCTGGCAAGCATTGGACTATCAAAGGCTTTAATGCTGTGCATGTGCATTTCATAATAAAATGTTATTCTATGAGGATAATAACACTTACTAGAGATCAGTAATAAAATGAAAACCAGAGCCTCTCCACCATCACTTGTTAACACTTCTAATGATTGTTTGCTTATTAACACTCATTTGTTATATGCTTCCATTTTAGCTCTGTGCTGGCTGGCCTAAGCATGAGGCACTTGTGTGTATATAATACTTCTGAATAGCTGTGCTGGCCTACTGATCTCTGCAATAAAAGTTACTGTAGCATGATCTGGTCTGCTTTTTGTGAAATGTTTTAGATCAGAACCAATTGTTGACCCGTGCCTTATCAATTCACTCTATCTGTTTGCCTTTAAACAGTAGTCACGGTACTCTCTAGAATATTTGCCTGGGATTAAGCTATTTTACCTGGTGCACTGGTGTCCATTTAGCCTTGACCATGAAATACTCTCTGGTCATCCAGTATTACAGTATTTTTTGAAGCAGAATTGCTATTTTGTGCTGATAGGATCCTTGGAATATAGCAGAGTGGAGTCCAGTGTGTCCCTTAGGTCTTGCACCTTGGTGCTTCATGAACACAACACTGTGCTTTCCCCGTTCTGTTCTTTATTATCACTGCAGAACATCTGTGGGCTCCAGGAGGAGATTAAGAGTCTACTTTACTAATGTATTGTGCAAACAAATAACAAAATACAGGTTTTGTTGAAGACTGTACACAGCAGTGCCGTCTACTTGCCTGCTTTTCTGAAGGAAACATATTTGGACTACTCCATCTTCTGATTCGGATATCTCTAAGAAAGGTTTATTCATATTTAAAATTTTCTATATTTTTTCTGTGACTTTCTTTTTATTTCTTTCTTCTACCAATGTCTCTTCCCTCTGCTTGCCTTGAAACTAAACAAACAAGAAGTGGTTCTCAACCTCTTATTTTTCTTAAAGCAGTCGACTGTGGGCATTCGAAAACCATAATTGATTTGCCTTTTGTATTTTTGGAGTTAAAATACAAAGTGTCTTGATTCCAGTCAATTGCTGAATTCGGGAAGCCTCATTCACTCAGTGAGCAATTCTGGCAGGGTGTGGAAAGGGAATCTGAAGTATGGCAATGAAAGATCCCTTTGCAGCAGTTTCCAGTTTCTGTGCAGAAGTCCCATCCCAGACACATGCACTTACACAAATTATGCTAAATTGCCAGAATGCAGTTGCCATCTAAAAGCTCATCTGGCTTTGAATGTATATTGATTTCTATTTCCTCACTTAAATCCAAAAAGTTTATTAGAGCAGAGTATCGATAATCCAGTACAGAAGAATAAACAGGCTTAAATATTAACAATACCAAGAGATCCCTGGTCTGTTTCTAGCTAGCTGAATGGGAAGGCATTCTCAGTGTTGAGTAATTGACTTTTTCCTTCTAGTCGTCTTTGGATCAGGCAATATATTCAGTCATGTTCACACAGCTCTCATTTTAGCCATGCCTGGTAGTCGTTCCACCTACAGTATCAAACCTCGAACGTTGAGCTGGACAGAAACTACATTTCATTGCAGTTCTTGGCATTGGCGGTTGTCTTCACAGAGGGATCATAGGCTGCTATCGCCATCCTTTGGAGGAGCGTCAAGAGGTATCGGAGGGTTGCAATCACATCTCCCCTCACATCTTGGCAAACCAGAAGGATGAGGGGCCCTGTTATGGGAAGAGCTGTGAATAATCGCATGTGCCAACACCACTGCCTTCCCCGGGCGTGCTGCTGCCTCGTGGAGGGAGGTGCATACAACGCTGATAAAAGCGCAGTGGTGGTGCTGGTGGTGCCATTGCTTTGCTGCAATGTGTTGTGTTGTAGCCATGGCACCTGGTGGTAGATGAATGTGCCTGGGCTGTTGCTATGTTGAGGTATGATTAGATATTTATTGGTAACAGCCATGCTAGTCCAGTCTAAAAGATGACTGAGGCCTCTGCAGATCTGTTGAGAAGACTTGCTCACAAGTTTGCAGCATCCATATGTAGGTCGGTGTTTACAAGCACTTGAAGGCTCACCAATGGCCAGCCTTGTTAGTCCAGCTCCTATAGAGAGATTAGTAGCTCCACGCACTGGGAGATTGCCAGCCCTTGTCCATGAGGATGTGGTAATCGATTTTCTCAGTTGAGAAAGAAGAGGAAGAAATTTTCTCCCCATCCGTCATTCTAGAGCAATTGTTTACAATATTACATGATTTGTTCTTCCCTGCCCACCAGAAATATTCAGGGATATACAGTGAATGTAAGTTTAGGGAATAGGCTTGTTTCTTCTTAAGATACCTTTCACATATCTTTAAAGCAGACCTCAAAGGCTGTTGATTGAAAGCCATTACTCTAGAGAGTAGAATGGCTAAATCCAATCAAAGAGTTTATCCCACAGGTATTTGTGTACCTCCCTCAAATTTATGGAAATGTCAATGGCACTGATTTATTAACTAGAAACACTTCATTTTTTCTAATTAGTGAAATTACAATGCAGGCCAGCCACAAAGTTTTGTTGTTGTAACCCTTACCCACCTTCCCTGCAATGTTACTGCTACTTGTGCTCATCTAAATGTAAATTGTAAGCTCTGTGGGACAGGGTCTGTCCTTGCATTTGAAACACTATTCTCCCTTCCTTTTGTGTGGTGGTTTTTTTTTTTTTTTTATTAAATGTTTGTGCACGATCTTCAGAGTAGAATGCCTATCACTTGCCTTACGTGTTCCTTGATTCCTAAAGTCATGTCCTTAATCGAGACCACTCGTGGCCTCCCTTTTCGACCATGAATCAGAGTATCTGCAATAAGCCAGCAGCACAGAACATATTTTAAGATCTTTACAGCGTGTCCCACCGGAGCCTCCTCATTTCCCCCATGACCAGGAGAAATGAATTGCCTGTGCGAGATGCCTGATAATCAACAAACTAGAATTGTTTGGGAAAAAGAAATGGGTGGGTGGAGGGAGTTACAAAAAGCCAGAGAACACCCTGCAGTTACTTCTCCCCCTCTCATGAACGGAGGTCCTGCTCCGGCACAGCTGTGGCAGTGGAGCCTGGGCTGGGAGAAGGCTTTTGGATGTGTAGGGCCCTGGCTGTAGAGGGGTTTTACGGGTCAAAACCAATACCTGTATGTTACTCCATGTAAATAAATCATACGCCTGTAAAATATATGCTATAGTTTGCTGCTGGGTCCTGGGGGAGTAGGAAAGTAATTTAGCACAGCTGGATGCTTGTTCATCTTCTAAATTGTTTTTATGGTTTAAAAGAATAGCTTCCTAAATCGCAATCTTATGAAAAAGTGGGGTGTGGGGCTGCACCAGAGCGCAAATGCACTGGTGACACTTTAATTAAAAAATCTGCTCTCCCACTTACCTTCCAAAACGTCCCCGTTCTCTCTAACGAAGGAATTTTTACCTAATCCGAGCGAGCAGCTGTTGTCTGCCAAATGGCCAGCCTGCGCTCCTGGCGGAGTTCGCTGGGGCGAGCGGCGCTCCCCCTCTCCCATGCTGCGAACGGCTCTGTGTGAAACCTCTTCCCTCAACTTGAACTCCGGTGAGGAGTCCCTGTGGTGTGTGGAGACTGAACTAGTCGTTGCAGCAATAAATACTCATTTACAAGGCTCCCAAAGACCGCCTAAGCGCCCCACGCAACCTAAGCTGAGGACCCATTGGAGATGTTGGGATGCCAAGAACTGCTGCGTTGGTGCTAACCTCTGCGCTTAATGGCCCAAGTAATTTCTTCACCATCACCCTTGTCAGTGAAAAACCCAAGCTTTTGTGAGCCTGGTGAAAGCTCTATGAATTATTTGAGGGGCTTTGAAGACTGCAAGTGTGGAATCGGTACTAATGATGGAGGTGCTTCATCCTAAGGCTTCATTGCTTTGGTGCCTGTGATCCATGTAAGGGAGCAACCTGCCACAGACTGGGTGCTGCAGCCCACGTGCTTAGCAACTACGGTGAATGGGCTGTAAATATCTGTGCATTCAGCTCAGCTATCTGAGGAAAAGTGGGAAACCAGTTCTGGTGTTTGATCTACGTGGCTAGCAGCAACCCAGCAGTTGCTCTCAGCCGACAGACTCATGAATGCCAGCCAGCCCAACAAAATGTGTGTGAGTAGTAGCAGGGCCAAAGATTTGGTCTCTTCTCGATTTCTGGTCTATAAAATGCTCTGGTAGGTTCTGGCAGTGGGGAGATGGAAGAAAACGGTGTGGCCCAGGGTGCATGGAGAACGTGGGTGCTTGTCAGACACATGCCCCCTTTTAAAAATGCAAATTGATAAATAAACACTGAAACAATAGGGCTCTGCTAATCCTTTTACAAAGGGCAAATTGCTAATCTAACTCCCTAGCCAGGATGGCTGCTTCACCTTAACAATAGCTGCATTTATACCTTATGTTTTACTTGTAAACTGACATGTAGTGAATTGGAAAGGGTTTCGGCTCACCTGCTTGGTGGGGGAGGGCAGCTAATCCTTTCATGCCCTGCACACTCAGTGAGCAGTGCTGCCATTTGATCACACTGAAGCAAAAAAGCCAGCGTGGCGCTGCCAAATTTTCAGCCATGTTAGACTCGGTCGTGCTTGTGCTTTAACAATGCCGCCAGTGTCTCCAGTATGGGCAGAGAGAAAGGACTATTCATGTCTTCACGTACCGAGTACCTGAGGGCCTGGTCTGCAGAGGCAATGGGCACCCCCAAGAAAGGGCGCTGAGCTCACCGACTTTCAGCGACCCCGGTTTTCCTTGCTTTGCAAGTGTGTTGAGTCCTTGCTAATTAATATTGGCAACAGAGCATGCGTGTGCCCATCTTTAACGGCCTGCTCCTGGGTGACGAGGCCATCGTGGAAAACCAGCAGGGATGGAGAAGGGTCCGAGTGCCCTTGTCTACCACATTGCCCTGATAGAGGACCGGGAGCGTGAAACAGAGGCTGTGTGGTGCGTTACCAGAAAGGTGGATTGGTGCCAATGAGTTGATTGATAGGTTGTGTGAGTCTTTGCCTTGCCTAGCATTCATGCAGATTTTATTAGTGTAACAGAATTGCTTGTGGTAATATTGGATAATACTCCTGGCTTGGAGTTTTGTCCTCAGCTGCTGCAGCTTCTCTTTCTTTCCTACCTGCTTTTTTTTTTTTTTTTTCCTTTTCTTTTAATTTAGTCTCCAGCATTAGATCTGATCCAAAGAGATGGAAATAAGATTTTTATTGCTGTGTTTGGTCAGTAAGATGTCTCCAAACCTGTGAGCCTGTTTGGGAATGAAGGAAACATGGACAGTCCATAGCTGTAGAGTCGCAAATTAAGGGCAATTTGATGCAGAAGGAGGATTGAACAGACATATCTCAGTAGGCAACAGACCTGTGGGGTGCTCTCTTCCATGTAACCGGCTTTATATGAGGATAGAAGAGGAAAATCAGGATGTTTTCTGATTTTTTTCATCCCCACAGGGATTATATTTGTAATCTCCCAATGTCATGGGAGATTAACATCAACCTGTGTGTTTCCCAGGAGAAATTGCAACTGGCATCTGGCAAAGCAATTCATGCAGCTTGTATTTAAGAGATTCTTTGGCAAGGGAGGCAGGAGCAGTCATGGGCCAAACATGCCAGAAAGACTGTGCGAAAGACTTGGAGGGTCTTGGTTAGACATTGCTGGTCTGAGGTCTTCTCCTCACTACCAGGAGAGGAGAGTTAATGCAGCAWCAGCTCAAAGTAAAGTCTAGCCAAGTAAAGGACACTGTAGTTTTTGTATCTGTTAGCAGATTGAATTAAAGACTGTGGGAAATGGGTTATTAGAACTTAAAACCTACTAGCTCATAAAGACCTACAATTTTGATTATTTTTTAAACACAGATTTTTACTTCAGATAGCTCAAATTAAGAGTGCCTGTTCCTTTTGCTTTGGTTAATGAAGGCAGAGCTGGCACATATAACACTAATAGAAGAGTTATAGAAAGAAGCTGTTTCATCTCATTTCTGTCTTGCAAAACTAAGAAAAACTCACGCATGAAATTATTGGTCATGATTTTTATTAGAACTTTGATTCAAACTATTGAATTTGGGAATTCGATGTGTGGTTAATGAACAGCAGCAAATGTAAGTACCTATATTTAAGAAGGCAGTGTTATGGGATTTTAATACCTACCCCCTTGTCAATCCAGCCTCAAATACTAAAAAAAAATTCAGGACAGATTTTGAGGGGAAGAATTATTAAATACATGCAGGCAAGTGACCAAGAGAAGAAAAGAAAAAAAAAGAGCAAAAACTGCTTGTGACAGACTAGCAGGGTTGTTTTCTTTTTTATAAACAGAAAGCACACAGCTTTTTCATCTTGCACAACTTTATTAAGCATTTCTAATATTTTAATTTCTATTCTAATGATGTTTGAATTCTGCTAAAATTATTATTTAACATGGGTGAAGAACTGGCTAATAAGGCAACAGTAGTGACTTATGTGGGAAAAAGAAATAATAGATTTGGGGGAGTTTTCCTGGCAGAGATTCATAAAAATAAATCTGGTGACCAAGCTGCATTAATATTTTCAACAAGCATCAATGTAGGAGTATGCTGATGACCTGGAGTTAGGAAACATTATCCATAAAGAGTGGGATTTGGATCTCCACAAGGAGAATGAAATAATCACAGTAGCAGAAGTGACGTGATACGTAATACTGCAGAAGATAAGATCTCGCAGCATTTAGGGAGAAATAATAAACATTTTGGCAATGAACTGAAGCCAAAGGGTTCAGAGGAGGTGAAAGCCGGGGTGCTGTAGTGAGTCACAGGAAGTTTGAGTTGGATGCAGTATCGGTGCAACCCTTTCCAGGGGAGAAGGGAGCATTGTATTCGTACTGCTGAGCCAGGTGCTGGTGAGAGAGACCTCGTGTGAAATGCTGCGTATGGCTCTGGGCAGCTGCCTTCATAGGAAGAACTAAAAAAAAGAATCCACGCTGAAAGCAGGTGCAGCATAGGGCTAGCAGAATAACCAGGAGGCTGGAAAACCTGTCTTGTGAGAGGCTAAATGAGCTTCACTCACACTCAGTAACTACAGAAGGGGAAAGGTGCAAAGAAAAGAAGAGTAACTGGAACTGAAGGACAGCGAGTATAAGAAAAAAATTAGTCTAAGTGAGTATAAGGAGTATACATGGGTATGAATGAGTATAGTGAGCCATGAACTGTAGATTTAAGAGGAGATTCCCACCATTTGAGCAGTGAGGTTCTGGATGAGCCTTCCAAGATGAGCAGCTTGGACAACCTGATGAACATTTAAAGTGTCTAGTACATGCTTTATCAGATTGGCAAAGACAGCAGGCAATCAAGCTGGCAGCGGGCAGGGCAATATTCATTGTAAGGCTGGCCTATGTTTGAGGGATCCTTAGCAAAGAAGGGCAGGAGCAGTCATGAGCCAAATGAACTGTACTGGAAAGACAGAAAAGATGTGGAGGCTTTAGGTCAGAAAACACTTGTCTGAGGTCTTGTCTTCTCTGCCAGGAGAGTGGTATTAGGCAGCTCAGAATAAACGTAGTGAAGTTTGCTAGATGGTAAGTACTTACGTGGCGGTGGAGAAGAGGCGCTTATCGGAAGTGATAGAGGAAGACATCAGATTTTATTTCTATGTTATTTATATATTATTTTATACACACACACACATATATATAGGTTTCATGAAAAGCCTTGATATATCTGGGCAAGGAAGGCATTACTGCTTCAATAGGGGACTTCAGTTCCCAGAAATGCTGCCTCAAATTTTGCAAAGCAAAGGCAAAACACCTTGCCTTTCTTGTAGCCATCCTTGCTTGTGGTAGGCAAGGGCAGGAATGAACTCTTGAGTTGATGAGGGCAACAGCCCTTGTGGAGTCTGTTGGGAGGTGTAAATCTCCCTGTGTAGTAAGCTGAGAACCAAGCACTGGTTGAGCCCATGCTTGAAGCTCCGAGACTTGCAATCTGCCCACCTAAGTCCCCTTTAGGACTGGGAGCACAACTGTGTTGAAACCCTCTGTGAGACCCACAAGACTCTTGCTAAAAGAGTAACTGAACAAAGGTCAAACCCAGAAGGGGAAGAAAAAAAAAACCCAACAAGAAACTCTAAAACCTGTGGGAACAATCATGGAAGGAGAGGAAGGAAGAGTGTTTCCTGGAAAATAAAGAACTTCATTGAACTTTAAATCTAGCCCAGACACCTAGAGTCAGCCCTGTTATGTTAGAAAAGCTTAATCCAGTAAAAATGGGGAAGAAAAAGAAAAGTAGTTAAAATGCTGGAGGAATGAATGATAACAATTTGCCCTTGTGTTATGACCGGCCTGGCTGAACCGGGAGCTCTTGCTAGGACTCAGTAAAAAAAGGAGTGTTTACCACTTGTGGCAGAAGGGGCAGGCAACTCAAGAAGAGTACAGGGATCTCGTTAGGTCATGCAGAGAGGAAATCAGAAAGGCAAAAGCCCAGCTAGAACACAATCTGGCTGCTGTTGTTRGAGACAACAAAAAATGTTTTTACAAATAYATTAACGACAAAAAGAGAGCCAAGGAGAAYCTCCATCCTYTATTGGATGCMGGGGGGAACGTTGCCACCGAGRATGAGGAAAAGGCTGAGGTACTTAATGCCTTCTTCGCCTCAGTCTTTAATAGTCAGGCCAGTTATCCTCAGGGTATTCAGCCCCCTGAGCTGGAAGA
>JAYKAV010001942.1:122086-248158 GCA_035582835.1 Phoebastria nigripes | reverse complement strand
GAAGTGGTTGAGTCACCATCCCTGGAAGTATTTAAAAGACGTGTAGATGAGGCACTTAGGGACATGGTTTAGTGGGCATGGTGGTGTTGGGTTGACGGTTGGACTCGATCTTAGAGGTCTTTTCCAACCTTAATGATTCTATGATTCTATGCTCCTTCACATCCCCACCGTGCTGTACGCCACAGAGGGATGCTGCATGCAGCGATCCCTGTGTCCAGGCGGCTTTGTTTCTAGATAGAGAAGAGGGGGGAAATGGGTGCGGAGAGCTGCAGTGTCTTGCTCTGGATCATCCAGGAGAGGCGGAATGTAACTCCAGACAYGCAGCTGAAGCTGGCCTTCAAAATGCAGTCATTTGGCTGCACAGGAGAACTCCCACTCTGCAATCCTAAGCACACACTGCGCAAAAGTTAAAAGCAATTGGAAGAGAATTTTAATGCCTTATTAAATGTTGATTCACGTATGGCTGGAGCCGCAGTGACCTGGAGGGCTGGTGTTTGATCCAGCTCCGAAGTGATAAATTGATCTGTAACTTAATGCCGGTTCCCGTGCATGGCAAAAGTCATCTGATAGAGACCAGTAGTGAAGGGTGTGACTTGGAGCCGGAGCCATGTCCTCCTGGGGTGGGTGTGCGCCTGAGTCACTAATTGCCTTTGGGAATAGCCCTCTGCACAGGAATGTTATCAGCACCTCCCCTGCCGAATTGTTCCCCCGCAGACCCCAGTAGCATCGCTGGTCGCTAACTGCCCAGAGTTACGCACAYGTGTTCAGTTTCTTCTGCTTGAGAAAGGAGCAGCTGAAGGGCTTTAGCAAAGAATTGCTCCCAATCTGGTCCACACCAATGGTAAACAGCTTTTGCCTCTGATCATAAATGGTATCAAAAGAAGACTATCCTGTTACCTTTTTTTACTGTTGTCGTTTGGTTTTGATCACTCAAAAAATAAGGAATATTTTTTAGGAAATAGATGGAATTTTAAATATATATCAGATGTTTAGGACAGATGCTTATTGAGTCAATGAATCATTTGCAATTGAGAAATATTTGCTCTCTCCACATGTTACCGACATCAGGAGTGTTTTTGTTACGGAGCATATGGAGGAACATGTCACTCTCTGAGCAACGGAGTGAACTGAGTCAGGTTTTCATCAGCTTTTGCCAGAGTGGATTCTCTGAGCTTCGGCTTTTCCATGAGTGAACCACGCTGGTCTCTCCTGGTCTTTCTCTCTCCCTGTCCCCCTCCCTCTCCCCCTTATTATTCCCTTTCATGCAGCTGTGTGTTGTTCTCAAGCTTCGTAGAACTTAGTAACTTTGAGTTCAGTTTGTCAAATTTGGTTAAGTTTGGCCAGCAGGGTTGCCCAAGTTTCAGTTCCATAGGACGCTGAGCTAAATACAAAATGGTGTCAGTCTTGGAGCTGAATTGTAATTGATAACATAAATAAGGGGAATTGTCTTGAAGTCTGTGAACACTGATAAAAATTGGGAGATCTGTGTCATCTCCTAACCAGGAACAGTTCTCATGAGTAACCAATCTGCCTTGTTTTCCCATACCTCTGGATCAAAGACGATATCTACAGAACCTTAGAGGTGCTGAAGTTATAGTCCATTCATATTTATAAGATATTTACAGGTAGACAGTTGTACTTCATGATTATATTATTACTGTCCTAGCCAGGGCTGCAGAGAAAAAGAACAGTTTTTAAAAGATCCAAATAGCAGTCTTTATCCCAAATTAATGTTGGATGTCGAGAAGGTAAAAAGATCTTAAAATAAACTGCGTGTGGAGTTTAATGGGTTATCCACATAGATTCGAAATGCTATCATTCCTGTGAGAAGCAAATATACTGATGTGCTGCATCCTAGATGAAATAGCATTATATTTTTTTATTTCTGACGTACCTGTTGATTTCTATTGGTGGTGGGCTGTGGGAGTCACTAGGGCCGCTGCTCTTTTGTGCCACCTACTTAATTGAAACTGGCTGTAAAGTTTTGGCCAAAATTTGTGTTTGAGTTATCAAGATCCCAACAGCCTTAAGGACTGTGGCAACGAGGAGGGTAACAAGCGTTGCATTTATCTAGCTTGCTTATTTAGTTCTGTGGATAGCTCCTTGATGCTATATGGGCAGTAGGTCATATAAGCGTTTCCCCAAAGCCATCTGCCCAACAGGAAATCATGAAAGCGTTAGACATGTGCCAGCTGAAAATTCTCTCCTGAAATGCTGTGGGGTTTTGCTGTATTTCTGCACTAGGTGCTTTTCTCTGAGCTCATGCATGAAGAAACCTCCCGGACTGGAGCTGGACCAGAAAGGAGAAGCTAGACAATGTGGCAAAGTTGACATTTTGAAACTATTTCCACTTATTTAAACAAATCTATTACCTGTTTGAATACCTGGAAGTACTCCAGAACTTCAACAGTTTATAATTTTCTCTTGTCTAGGTCCCCTTGTTTATTTTCCCAGGCCTGGTAGCTGCCGTCTTGAAATGTTCTCACTAAGAAGGCAGAGAGGTCCCTGTTTTCACACTGTCTTCATCCCTGCAATAGCAGGACTGGTATTACAATGTCGCTGCATTATGTCTCCATCCTAAAAGTCCAAAAATGTTCGAGATTCAGGTCTGCAGGATGGGAACAAAGGCTCTGGGCTGGCAGTGAGCAGCAGTAAGGGTCCTCGCCTTGAGGAAAGGTTATAAAATCTGACTACGTCAGACGGCTATCAGCACAGGAGACTGCAAGAGCCGGGTTGCCTTCCTGGGATGGGGGAATAAGGAGCTGTTCGAGGGGTCTCGCTCCGGACTTTTGGAAAGGATAAACCCAACGCTTTCTTAAGCAGTGGACGGGCACGTTATTGCTTTRGTCGCAAGAGGAAATCGCTGAGGCATGTACTATTTAGAAGGATTTAAAAGCAGCTTGATATATACACACAAGTGTTCTGTGGCATAAGCAGCTGTATTCATCTAACGTGTTAAGGAAAAAAAACGCTGTGAGGGTTGACAACTCCCCTTCCTTCAGGCTATAAACCAATTTCTTGTTGTACCTTTAATTTGCCTGCTCTTTCAATAAAAAAATGATCCAGTTGGCCAGGTGCAATGTCAGAAAGAAGTCCCTGTCAAGCAAAGGCATTGGCCAGTGTCCACGGGACTTTATTAAATAATAGAGTACCACGGCAAAATATGACAGAAGTCCAACATTACTGGCCGCAAATAAATAAAACACCAGTCTTTGACCATGGGGAAAAACTCGAGCTATTTTGCACACAAATCTCTGGCCCTTGAGGAGGGTGGGGGAAGGGAAATTTAGTTCCTTTCGTAATGTTAACCAGACCTGCTTCCTAGTCAGCACTGAGCTTGCTGTTTCGTCTTTTCGGAGTGTTTTTCCTGAAAGTGGGAAGTGGGAATCCAGCTGCAGAGGTCTAGTCTACAACTGAGCACGACGGGCAATGCTTTCCTTCCAGCCTTCAGTATTTAGGGTTTCTTCTGTTTTCTCTTTTGCTCGGTTGCAGCTCATCCTTCCCATACCTTTAGGGCAAAGCTTAGCATCAGAATCCTGCACCCTGTCTTCTCCTACTGTCTGTATTAATAAAATAACTTTTGACACATTTTCCTCCTCAAGTCACTTTACTAGCAATGTCTCTCATGTCTTCTACCAGGTGGGAATGGTTTTGCCATTTTTTGTTTCCTGGGGTTTTTTTGTTTGTGAAGAAGGAATAAAGTGTGGATGGGGACAAATGTTTCCAAAGAAGCCAGTGGTTTGGTGGAGCTCTTTGCTGAGATGCCAAGGCAGGCATTTTGTGACAGACTATTCAGCTGCTTAGATGGTGGGGACAGAGGTGTCTCAAAGGACTCTGGTGCAATTAAGAACCTAAATCACCATCCCCGTTTGAACCAAGACCATGGGAGAATGGATGGATGATACTGGCAGAAGTCCTGATTCCCACTCTGCCTTCCAACCCCATGTCAGATTGATTTCCAGTGGTTTTTGCACCTATGTTTAGTCTATAATTTGTGTTCTTGAGTTCACAGTTTGCAGTGGCAAAGGAAGTCCCATATGTGCCTTAAGGGCACTTTCCCATTGGATTTAACTTGGCATTTCTCATCTCAGCCTGTTCCTTTGTTCAGTTTCTGTGAATGGGGAGACGCTTTCCCATGGAGGAACATYTTCCCCAGCAGCTTGAGGCATGCCTGGGAGAAGGACACCTCTCACTCAGTTTGAACACAGCTGCATCCAGGTGATATTGGCAGACCAATACAGCTATTTTCTTTCCATTTCTGTTGATTATAGTTGGGTCCCACAATATGGTGATATAAACCCAATCTYGTTCATGCTTCTGATGTGCTTGCCTGCCCCGCTTTCCTTGTCCCTGCTTTTACAGTCCTTGAAGAATGACAGTCACCATTTGTCAGTATAAATGTAGCCTCCATGGATCCATGTTCCTTGATGTCCATCTGTATTCCTGCTCTTTATTTAGGATGAAATGTCCATAGCACTTAAAAGAGTTGAGCACTTTTGGAAAATACAGTCTTTATCACATGCCTTTGCCTATATCAGAGGCCAAGGAAAGTTGCCTGACGCATGAGGTGTGTGGAAGGAGTTAACTGCTTGAGAAATAGATGAAGACCTTACGGCATAACCAGAAAACAGTTCCTGCAATATCAGAGTTTGCTTTTCCTGCTTAAAACTCTATTCCCTTTCCTTTCTAAGCCACTCGGCTAGGCTCTTGATCTTTTCTTCCTGACCAGTCACTGTTGGACTCATAAAGGTTAAAGCCACGCTGGAGAAGAAATCCTGTTGTGTTTGAAAACCACTTTTATTTGCATTTTCTTTTAAATGGTATGTAGAAAATTAGTCAGTCATGTGTGAGGAGGAAAGCTAACATCCCTTGTAACCAAGCAGTTGAATGCTCTATATACCTGGGCAAACAGGTTGTAGAAGCTGCAATTAACCACCTTTGACTGTATAGTAACTTCAAGTTTTCAACTTTCATGGCCACTCGTTGGTGTTTGCAGAGCATTCCTAGAGCATATGGTAACCTTTAGCCCAGCACAGAGCTTCAGGAATAAATGCAAAATCTCTGTCAATCCCGTATGGGACATATGGTTAATATTACCCTATGGCTTAGCTCTTGTTTGTTTGTTTGTTTTTGCTTTAAGTATATCTGAGTCCATCAGCTCCCGTTCAATATCAGCTTTAGGGCTGCCTGAAAGACTTATGTCGATACTAAAATACAAAGCATCTCATTTGCAAGACAGTCGCACATAGGGTTCTTATTATTTTGGGCGCTGCGCAAACATTCTAAAAGAAACAGTTCCTGCCCCGCGACGTGCTCACCATCTAAAGAAACGCAGCAGAAAAAGGGGCAGGAGGCAGAGGCACGAAGTAATCCTGCGGTAACTTGGGTGAGATGACACAGCCGATGGCTGATGGGGCCAGGAATAGGACCCAGAAGTCCTCGGCTGTGTTGCCTCTCTCACCCACTACGTTCCCAGGGTGGATTGTTATTTTAAATGTTTGTGAAACATCTGCATGTATAAAAGAACAAATCATAAACCAATTGCAGTTTTCCGCCTTTCTGTTCTTTCAGAAGCATTGTTTTAGGACCAAGGAAGAGGGACAGAAAGATCTGTTAAGCAACATCCCACAAGCAATATAAATCTCCTGAGAAAATAATGCAGCTTCTTCATCCTATCTGATTCCTGAAAGGCTTTCGTCCCTCATAGGATGGTATACACTTGGTGTCCCAACATGTTCCCAAGGAGAAACGCTGTGCTGGGCAGGCGGCGGAGCCCAGCTGGGATCCTGGCAGGGCACGAGAGGGGGGATGAAAGACAGTGGGTGTCCTAGCTGGCTTGCTAGCATTTGGACACTGTCACTTCTTTTCCTGCAACTTAAAGGAGACGAGGGTAGCTGTATGGGAAGTTAAGTCTCTCCCTCATTTCCTCAGCCTTGAAGGGGGGTGTTGCCATACCTGCACCTCCTCATATAAATTGTTGACTTCATGTGATGTTTCACCTTAGTGTCTGACAACTGTTTATTTTGTTCTTCTGTCCCCCTTGAATAGAGCATGTGGGTGCTCAGATAGGTGGTGCTATAAAAGACCCAGACTAGGCACAGTCTTTCATCCAGGCTTATAACACAGGACAGACCCAGGAAGGCTGGGGACAAAGTGACCACCACGGCAGGGGAGCGCAAAGGGCTCCGGCTTGTGCCTCGGGAGGGAAAGAGCTCAGGTGGCCAAAGCGGTCTATGGCATCTGCTCTACCCATTTCCCCGAGGTGCCTCCTCGTGCAGGGGCAGTGGCAGAGGCGGAGGTGTATCTCAGTCAAAGCAGTTCACAGCTTGCGGTATTGGAGCAGCCCCCCTTTTATCAGCAGCTGGAGCTGACAGGGATGTTGCTGAGATGGGAGAGCTCGTGTCCTCCTGCTGCCGCCCCGGTGCAGGGACCCAGCAACCTCCAGGACAGGGGAGATGCTGCGGCAGATGATTGTGCTTTGCATTGCTGTCTGCCTGCAGGAAGGCTTTGATAGGACCTTCTGCCTGCAGGTTTCTCGGCTCCCTGTGAACACGAGTGACCTAGTCCCCATGGCGTTCCCACCGACCTGGTACATTTTGCCCCTGTGTAACACAAGTGGGAGCTCTGGGCACCTCAGAAAGTCGACCCTCAGGCTGTCAAAATTATGCACCCAAACACTGAATGACCCAAATTTAAAAGACTCTCTTGAAAACCTGAATTCTAACAACTTTCCCCACAGCTACAGTGAAACGGTGGGAAAGTCACCCTGCTCCATGGTGCATGGAGGCAGGAAACATGCGCAGAGGAAAAGTTGATGCCCCCTGCAGATAATTTTAGCATTGAAAAATCAGTGGTCTTTGAAAATACATGTCCAAAAATGTTTCCTGCATCATTCAGGGGTGTCAGCTCTTCAAGTGCAGATTGAAGCACTGTTGGGAGAGGAACTGTAAAAATCAGACCGGCTTCTTTCCCTCTCCTCCCCCCCAGCCGGCCATTTAGGTTAGGATAAAAGCTGAGTCCAGGTTACCTTTTCTGGGACTTTTTTCTGTGAAGACTTTGATACAAAAGCCGGGTAAATGATGGAAAAGTATGTAGTCTGAGAGATTGCTGAAGGGACTGTGGTGTGGGGAAATGAAGGAAGACAAGCTGTCGGTGACCGATTATTTTTTCTTAATTTTAAGTCATGGGGAGCACAAAAGTCTCCCTGATTGTGACCATGCACTAATTTAAAACATTAAGATGAGCAGTAAAAAAATGGGTGCCTAAATCTAAACCCCTTAAATGTATACTTAAGTGTCTAGGTAGAGAGGTTGCTGAAGTCTGTGGCAGGAGACCCCTTTGCTGCACTGGGTTTGCTGGACTTTTTTGCTGGACTTTTGCAAAAGCCCTGAGCATCCGGCAGCTCCCACTGAAGTCCCAGTTAAAATATTTTTCCATTTCCCTAAAGTGCTGAATTATGGACTTAAGAACCCGACTCTAGGCACCATTTTTGTCTGTGTGAAATATCTTGTTACAAGTATAATATAATAAATTGTACTAAAAAGATTTACAGCTTTTTTGCCTTTTTTGCTAGTGAATAGATGGAAAAAATCAGATTTTTTTTTTTGATGTTTCTCAGTCATTAGGGATTGCACTGGGAATTGTGCTAGGAGCTCTCGCCTCCCAAGCTATTCTCCGAACAAGTCTGTTTTCCCTGAGCCGGCTGAGCTGGCGGGTCTGCTCGAGCATGGGCCCTTCTGGCTCCGAGCACGCACCGAGGATGCGCGGGGGCCCATAGCTGGTGCTTTGTGCCAGTAGGAAGCGGTGACGAGCCGGCCCGGCCCGCCGAGATGAAAGACGTGTTTGAAATCTCCCTCCTCATGTCCTCTTCTTTTCAATTTTCAATCTTGCCCATCCAAACTGTGCCCGGAGAGCCTCAGCTCTGCCCGCAATGAATGCCATTTGAGGAAAAAACACAAAATGCAGCAAAAAGCCCCTGACCATGGCAGATCTGTGAAATCTTAAGGCAACTTTGCTGACAGTAAAACTTCTGCAACTTCAGTGAGCAGCTCTGGTCCCTCCAGCCGGAGAGCCACATTTCATTATTCCTAATTAATAGCAAGTGGCAGGGCAGGCGAGCGGCACGATAGGTACAGTACCAAAGTGCTTCTTCTTCTGACGCACCCCCCGTCCCCGCTTTCTCCTGCCTGCCACTTTGTCCCACCTTTTGTCACCATCTGTACATGGTTAGCCAGAGAATGTTTATTATATAATTTAGTTAACTTTCGAGTTGCGAGCCTGCCCGTTTGATGTGCCCTCCTGTTAATGCAAAGCACACCATTACTAGTTAATGATCATGAACTGTCATCACAGTCACTTTGAAAAGGTGACAGTGATGAATGGAGCCGGCGGCTCCCAGGGAGGTTGATCACTGAATGGACAGTAAAGTTTATTTAAGCCCCGGCCTGATAATGGCTCTGCATATTTCAGATGGGTTGTTTCCACTCACTTCTGGGATAGCAGACATTCCCAAAATGATGCGTCCTGCTGCCGCCCCCTGCCCCCCGCGTCCTGCTCTCTTACGGTAAGGAAAAGTCTCCCCCCGTTTCTGCATCTGCTGCCCTAACTGCTTCCCTGGCCGCGCTGCAGTTCTCAGGCCAAAAGAGGGGAAACCCCTGGGCAAAATTTCCTCCGAGCTTTGAAGAAAGGAAAAGCCCCTCTTGGAGCCGTTTCCCGAGTGCGTGCGCACAGCTGCTCCGCAGGCTGGGGAAGGGGCTCATGCTCCGATTTAACTTACCAGGGCTTTTTTGGCAGGATCCCGGCCGCTTGCCGAGCATGAGGTCTTGGGGATGGGACTAAAAATAAAACCTGCATCTCGTCGGCGATCCTAACGGGGGCCAGCAGCCAGTGTCGGCAGGCCTTGGAGCTGGGAGACAACCCGGTGCTTTCGGGTTGGGAGCCTCAAGGTCCCAAGATAAACAAATCTGCTGGTGAGAGTGACCAGCATTAGGTCAGGCTAAGGGTCGCTCGAAGGTCAAGCCGCCCYGCAGCTTGGATATTTTGGTTGTGTATTTACCTTCCCAAAACGCATGGTGCGCTGGAAGGCTCCTCACTCTGGGTCGCGGAGCCAGGATCAATCTGCCGGCCGGTCCCGTGGGGGGACATCCCTGGGGAAAGACCCCCGGGAGAGCAGGGTCTTGGTGGCACGGCTGGGGAGAGGGAGGGAGAGGGCGGGAGAGGGCCTCTGAAGGGCGATAGCTCTTGGGGTAGGCAAGGTCTCTGTGCATCTGTGAGCAGGCAGAAGGTGCACGGGGTGATTTATGTTGGCATAGCTGCGTAGCTTTCATTTTAATGTATGCTGTGTGGGAAACACTGGTGGCAAAAAGCAGACACGGTTTTCTCAAGCTACGTAAAACCTGGAGCTTCATCACCTGACAGGAGCCCAGGCTGCTGGATTGCACTGCCAGAGCCTCACACATGCAGCAATCAGGTTTGGCTTAAAGAGCTGGAGACTCTTGAAAATCCGAAGAAACAGAGAAAAGTCCAAGACACTCATTTTTTTCTTTCCAACTTTTGAATCTTTAGCAGATTGGTCTCTCAAGCTTTACTGTGCAGCCAGAAAGGCTAGAAATGCCCTCTGCTTTTTCCTAAGACGTGAAAGTAGAGATATTTGATGAAAAGACTCCAATTAAAGCTGTAGGGAAGCCATACCAGTGTCCACTAAGGGTTGACAACTGGCAACAGTGCAGAAGCTCAGCTGCACTGACCCTCACCCCAATACTCCAGGAACAGTTCTTCTTGGGACTCTGGTCAGGGCATGCTGCCTACAAATAAGCCAGTACTTTCTCCAGTTATTATCATGATTTTAGTGGACAATATGGCAAAGATACATATGTGGTGGATGTCCCGTGGATGTCCCGTGACATATATGGTGAATGTCCCGTGAATGCCTAGATGTCCAGCTTGTTCTCCTGACTCACCCGCTCATCGGAGATGGTCCTCCTCCACCCCACGTGGCTCCCTGGACAGATTCAGAGGAAGGCTGGCAGGGTGAGATGAAAAAGGAAGGAACCACTCATCCATCTACAGAGAACAAGTAGTCCTCAAAGCTTTAATATGGGTGCCCAGATGAGAGGAGGGAGGGAACCAAGGGACACAAAAAGCTGTGTTGGGGACAGGAATAACTGTATTGCAGCTTTGGTAGAGTCACAGCCCGGAGGAAAGGGTTGGGGAATTTCTACAGACACGCACACATAAATGTCTGAAACAATTACACCGAAAGCATTTATTGCTACATAATTTTTGACCATTCCCCATCGCGGTCACAGGACGGTATTTTGAGGCCTTATCCTCATTAGAAGGATGAGAAGGAGCCTGTCATCCAACAGGAGTTTCTGGGTGATCTGTTGGTATGTAGCACTCGTATGGCATGATCAAAACCAGGAGATGTTAGGTCTCAGCTACACGAGAAAATCATATCAATTTAAGTAAGTAATGATTTGTCTAAAGTTTAAACAATATCAAGCTTTACTTTCAAAGCAAAATAAGGACACTGCCACAAGGGAGCCACATTAACCAGCCCATTTATAAACTGACAGGGCTTTTTCTGGTAGACAAGTCTATAAACCACTTTCTGGTATCTCAAATGGCAAGTTATCATGCACATTTAAGGGGTAACAATGGGCTTTTAGGAAAAATAAATCAATGGGTGGAATTAATGATCGCTTTCATTGTCAAAATAAATATTTTAAGTGAGCCGCAGAGAGGGAGGCAAATTATTCTCATGAAGTTCTGAGGTTTGGGGGCGATGCCAGGGAGCTGCCGGTGGCAGGGGGCTGTTGAGCCTGGGCAGCGCGGGTGTTCGCAGCAGTATTTCAAAGCAGAGCCGTGTCCTTTGGAGAGCGAGCTTCCCGCCGGCAGCACGCGGGGAAGGCAGGAGGCTGCACATCAGCGGTGGCACCAGGCTTCACCGCCCGGAGATGCCTTCCTCCGAACTTCCCGGCACAGGGACGGGGCTGAAGGAAAGCCACCCTCATATCCCTGCTGCCTCTCGGTCCCCCGGCACTGAGGGGAGGCGACTGTCCTTTTAAATTTGGGTTGAGACATTTTACCCCAGCGTCTGCAAACATTTAGACACAAAACTGCTGCTGTTAACTGCCAGCCCATTGTCTGCCAGTGACAGTTTTCTCTGAAAGTCACTTACCAGGGGGTGAATGTTGATTGAGCAAATGAACACAAAGCGGCCGAAGCCGAAGCCGCTGGCTGTGAATTGTGCTGCTGTTAGTTTAAACAACTTGAATAGAAATGCCATTATCCGGGGAGAATGAGGGGAGCTGGGGTGGGGGGAAATATTCACAGAGAGCAAAATTTGCTGGCAGTGACTAGCACAGCGAGATGGATGGAGCGTTTGGCCTTGATTGAGATGTCACCCTGGGTATGCTTATTGTACCCACACTCCCTCCTTTCCAATGTGATTTGATCCGAGGCTTCTCCCTCCCTCCCTCCCAGCCTTCATCGCTCTGCAGCGTTGAACCTGTGCTCCCTCTTACCAGCACAGCGTAGCCAAACCAGGCACAGCCATTCTCAGCCCCTACATTCCCAGGCCTGTATGTTCTGCCTCTTTATTTCTCCTTCCTTTCTACGGGACGTGTACCAGGTTGGTATTTTACCTTCTCCAGTTGGCGTGCAGGCCAGCACGGCCGGCCGGGCAGTGCCTCGCTGGTCAGAGGAGCTCGCTGGGCTCTAGCAAAGCTGGGGCAGAAGCTGCAGTTCAAACGTGGCTGGAGGGCATCCCCCCACTGGTGTGGTAACACCCCAAAAAGCGCCCTTGAGGTGGGGATCAAAGGGTCTCTGCTCTATGCAAAGCACACACTGAAACCCCCCTGGCTGATGGCAGGGCCAGGGGGACGGGGGAAGAGAAACCGCTGCCCCTGCCACGGCTCGGCCGCTGCCACCATTGCTGTGAGTGTGCGGGGAACTGTCACACACGTAAGAGGAGTCTCCACGATCTGACTCACAACACCCTTAGTGTTACAGACTTCATACAACAGTGTCTTCACCTTAGCTGTGTTTGCCACATCCTTTTCCCGAGGTCTTTTCCAGCCTCTGCTGCCACGCTCACTGCCACGTGTGAAACAGCACCCTTGGGCAGAGGGGTCTGTCCCCACGGGGGGTAAGGAGAGGGCTCAGAGAGGACGGTGGTGCCCAGATCGGGCAAACTCTCTGGCTGACAAAGCGGAAGGAATGAGAGCCCTGAGCATTCAAGTGGGGAAACACTGACCCAAATGGAAGACGTGGATGTTGCCTGATCAAACGGCAGTGAAATGAACATTTAAGAGAGATGAAACACCTGATAAATTAACATTTGCATTAAATGGGATCTGGTCTGATTCCCATGGCTGGGTAATTTGTGAGTGTGAGGCATTGTGGCTGCAGATAGAGGCGAGCAGGACGTGTTATTCAGATTATTTTCTCACTTGAATTTGCTCAGAAGATGGGGGATCTTCCTGCCTTGCAGCCCCATGGGTGTAGCAGTGTTGGTGCCCAGCATCTGTGTTTCACGGGGAGCAGGATATTTGATTACGGGAGACAGACGTTGGTAGCTGATGGCATTAGTGATGTTTTCCCAAGCTGGTGTGAACGCAGTAAAGCAAAGACTGTATAAAAGCTAAAGTCTTCAGTGCTTCCTACCTGGAGGGCAGACCAGTTTGCCCTGCTGYGGGAGGAAAGTAACATCCCACAGCTTGTAGCTCTGTACCAGCAGTAACAGGAGCTGCCGAGCTCCTTCTGGAGGCAAGAAGTGATTCATATCTCATGCATAGTAAGGTCTAGCCACTGAGGCCCTCAAGCTCTGGTTTGAGTCAATTGCCCCCACYGCACTCTCCACTCTGCCATGCACAGACCCATACCAAAGCCATCRCATGGCCAGATTTTTGGCGAGCGGCTGGAGCGCTGGGGTGAGGGACAGGGAGCCAGCAGTATCTCTGTCTTCCTCTCCGCAGGTGCTGTTGGGCAGCCTCATCCTCCACGCAGAGTGGGTCTGTTCACCAAGCAGGGTGGGGAGGGTGGGGAGGAGAAGCTCTCCAGGCTGGAAGAAGGGATGGCACCAGGGACACCCTGCAAGTCCCGCACTCAGGGAGACTGCCATATGTTTCGGCAGCGCAGCGTAGCCACCGGGCGCAGCCTGTCAGGCCTTCACGCAAGTCTGGGTAAAATACTGCTGCTTGTTAACAACCCCCTGCCAAGTATCAGTACCAACCCTGGGAGCAGGGGGTTGCCAGTCTTCAAGGCTGCCCCTCTGCTTGCTCTGAGCCTGGTGCTCCCTGCAGCACAGTCCTGATGCCCAGCTGGTGGGAGGGACTCTGACCCCCTGCCTTGTGCCAAAGCAGTTAACCAGACCGAGCTGATCTGTCTAGCACCAGCCTCGGCTCTCGTGGCTAGTACAATCCATCCAGCGTGAGGGGTCAGGGCAGCAGAACCTGCCTGAGAGGGAGTGATGGTCTATGTGCTTTGGCTGGTTGGTCTGGACAAGGGAAAGCATCAGTACAGGGCCTCTGGGTGACGACACATGCAGCACAGGGAGCGTCCAGTCTGGCCTGTCACCCACACATAAAGGATCAAAAAAGGGAAGAGGAAATTTTTCCGTGCTAGCAGGTAGAGCTTCCATGTCATCACCAATATCTACGCCAATAAATTAAATGAGGCCAGGACATAGCTGTTCTATATTGCTAAATTGTTAGCACTGTACCAGCATGGTTTTGGCCCATACCAGTTATCCCCCCCTGAGATGAGAGCGTTTCAGGTGTTTGCAGCGGCTGTGCCCACTGAGCACGTCGGTTGTGGCCGGTCTGTTTTGAGAGGCATGAGAACTGGCCGCACGGCTGTGAACTGYGCTGGGCTAGCAGGCTTCAGGGCCAGGGGACAGCCCTGGAGCATTTTATTTACTTACAGAGATGTAACCATCCCTTACTTCCTTGCTGCAGTGCGCACTCGGCACTAGGCAGAGCTCGGTCCCTGGGGCGATCCTGCAGCAGGCAGGCAGCACAGCTTAGAAGAGAGCCCCGGCTTAAGGGAAACTCTTTCGGGGCTCCATACCCCTTGGTTTTACCTTGTGTTGGATATTACCCCTTTGCTGCTCCAATGTCATCCCAGAGCAGTCCTTCTCCCTCTGCACTGCCTGCTGAAACGCCCCTGTGCTGCCCACGTCCCGGGAGCTGGTGCTCAAACGTTCCTGCGCCTGCGCTCCCCTCTCCCTCATCCCCACATTTCATCCTTCTCCTGACCGACTGTCCACACCTACTTTTGTATCACCTCTTCGTGAAAACACATCCATCGCACTGCTTTTCTGCTCACGAGAGCCACACGCAGAGTCACGTCGTCACGTGCGCCGGCTGGCACGGCCGCACTGACTGCTCGGGCAGGGGGACAGGGAGGGGATGCCCGCTAACACGGAGGCATCACCCCACCGACATCCACGCTTACACTGAGCCGGACAACACAAACTGAGCTTAATGCTGTTTTCATGGCAAGGCCTTCATTTACACCTCAGCTGGTATAAATGACACCAGGTTTTAGCAGTCAGTTTAATCCTTTTACTTCTTGTGCAAAGGAATGTGTGCTCGCCGGCTAGGACTGCCCCGCACAGACCTGTCCTCAGCCTCCTCCTTTGCTCCGGGAGGTAAAAAGTTCAGTGGGACTCTGCGTGCGGAAGGGTTTTCAGCATCCCCAACTCATCGCGGAAACGGTCAGTGTGCAGTGAAGCATCCTCGGGCGCAGGGATGAGAGTGCGCTCACCCCGGGCTGGGCGGCTATAGGCTATACATAGCTCGGGTCCTGGACTGGCGGACAAAGGGAGCCTGTAAGGCTGCTGGGATTTGCGGTTATCAGCGGCCAGGGCAGGAAACGTCCCACACCACAATAACCTCAACTCCACCTTATGTCAGCAAGCCCTACAAACAGAAGGACCCAGCCGCGGGCTTTTGCACAGCCTGGTACTGTACACCGGAGCCCGCTCACATGGTGAACGGACGGAAAAACAACACGACTGGCCTGTTCTGATGGCAAGCAGATAAACCCTTGGTCTGCTCAGACGGGTATTGTTTCCTTCCCACCGGCCTTCTTGCTGCCACCACCGAGCACACGATAAAGCTTTGGCTTTTTATAGGGCTTCTGTTTGAGTTTGTGCTGATTTCAATGCAGTCATTCAAAATGAACATGCTTGGTGAATTGTTAATTCAAGTGCGCTGGAACACGGCAGTTAGGAAAAATGAAAAGATTATTATTAACCGGTTAACTCTGGGTGCAAATTCCCACCACTATTTGCACTAGAGTTAGAGTTTCTTCAGCTTTCCACAGCAGTTGACTTCAGAGGCAGGGCTGGCAAGGAAGGGAGGGAATATGAGCAGATGTAAGGAGCTGTATTTTTGGCTCTTAGGCCATAATTTTGGTCAAACTCCGCCGATGATATTGCTATTTCCCCGTCTGCCACCCGAGGTGGCTGGGGTCATTGCTCCAGCCTGGATTCCAGCAGAAAAGAAACCAGACGTTCACATAGGCTGTCAGGTACTACATCCCAGCACATCCACATATGGCTAGAGACAGGAAAGACCTGTAGGATCTTTTAGACCTGAATCCTTGTGTTGCTTATTCCCTAAAGTACTGATGATGAGTTCAGATATTTTGCCGAATTCTTGGTGAGTTACGGCAGCACCCCGGTATTGCCATCCTGGGCTGCCTGCCGATATCCTCTCCCCATGCTGCAGCAGCTGTGCACCCAGGCACGCTCAGGCAGGAAGGGAAGGTGGGCAAACACCCGGCATGCTTGGGCAGGAGTCTGGGTTTTTAGCTGGATGGTTTAACACAACAGCCTTTGGGAGAAAACATAGTGCAGGTACTCTAACTACTGACAGCCCATTTCCTTGCATTGCAGGAGTGTGGGCGTTTGCCTTAATCGGTGCTTCCTACACTATTTTAAGGCTGAATGCTCTTTCAGGAAAAATAAATGGATAACAAGATCTTTGCAACACAAGCAAGTATTATTAAATGCTTCTTTCCCATGTGTAGCTCATCCCTAGCCCTTTCCCTCAGCAAGTCCTCCGTGCCGCCGTCCCTCACACTCTGGAAAACACTGGCCTCCTTTAAATATTTCCTGAGAGGCTGGAGTGACTTCTGTCGCTACCACGGTCACATCTGGCTGTATGTACCTGCAAGTATGTGGCTCTCTAATCCTTCAGAGCAGCTTTGATTTTCATCTGTCATGTGCTGCGCAGGCGGTTGAGTCTTTTTTCCAGCTCGGGTAGTTCTCTGCAGCTGGTTCATGTTTTTTTTGTACTGGATTATCTGCAGCAGCTTTTTGTGTTTTCTCTGTTTGTGAATTGATTTGTTTCTGCTCTGCTCCTCCTTGCTGCATCCACCACRCTCACCGTAATTCTGCCCACACTAAATCTTCGCCTCCTGTGAAGAGGTTAATTTTGCTTGACTGAAATATGCAGTGGGGACATGGGAGAATCTCTCATGTCCTTGTAAGTCATGCGTTCCTCCTCTTTTCCAAAGCCAAACAATACAATACAATTGGAAAAGACACAACAGCCTGGGCTCCGATGCGGTACAAAGTCTCCGCTCCGTCAACGCAGTCAGCGGCGGTACTTGTCAACATCGAGTGTGCCCAAAGGTTTGGTTTGCTGCTGCTGCTGCCACTGCTCGGATTGGGGAAACAACTGAGAGAGCTTCACTGCCCTGGGAATGTGCAAAACTCAAGGGAGAAACAGTCCCTGGCCTGAGGAACTTGCAGTCCTGTTAGACAAGACAGATGGCGGCAGGGAGAGGAGGCACGGAGAGATTGGGGCCAGAGTGAGGAGTAATTAAATCCAGGTTCCTGCTCATGAAGGGCTCTCCAGGGTTCTAAGATGCCCACTGAACCAGACACTGACTTGAAATAGGTTTTTATAGCCTCTTTTACTTGATCAGTGAACGTTTAAAACAATATTTTGACATTCATGCTTTTATTTTATTCTGTGTATTTCTGGCAAGTTTCTTTTTGCTGCAGCACCAACTCAATAAGCAGGTAATTTCAAGGTGATCTGATGTCTCCTGGTTGTAAGGTYTTTCTTTGGACACGCTGTGATCCACCTGAGGGATGGCTTTGCTCCAGCATCGTCTGAAACTCTCAGGCTGGCATATGCAGCTTGTGAAAGGTGCTGAGAGTCGTTTGCCTAAGAGCCTAATAAAATTAAACACTGTGACAATTGCTGTGGTCGGAGACACATCTGCTTCCTCTGAAATATCACAAGCGTGGAACATACCAGGCCAGAAGGGACGTAATTGAAAAAAAAATCTTCTAAAATTAAAAAAAAAAAAAATACCCTTCAGCAGCTACAGCACATCAGTGGTACGTCCTGGCACCGAGGCTGGCCCAGCACGGGCGTGTGCATGTCTGTGTGCCAGGAATGCCGTGCTGGCTGGTGCTTGGCGCTGGGAGCTGCACGTGGTCCCTGTGGACCCGGCCGCTGCCTCATGTCCTTGCCACCATGCAGGGACCCCTGGGGCTGGCGGGGCAGGAGGACCCCCAGCCAAGGAGCGGCTCCTCGTGTCGCAGGTCCTCCCCTGTCGTACCAACCTCATGGGCGTGTGTGGCAGGACCCGAAGCGTGGGGACTGTGACTGGCGACACGGAAGCCTGGGATTGTGTTTGTTATAGGCATATGAGCATATAAATGCCGATATATGTGCGTGCAGACTCCAGTCTCAGGTTGGATTAGCTCCATACAGTAAAGTCAGGTTCTCTGGATGTTTCTATATCTCTTGCGTTTTTGTTGTCCTCCACAGGAGGCACACAGCGACTCCTCCTGCACCTCCAACCTTTTCCCCTGCAGCAGGAAAGAAACGTTTGGAAAAGCTTTCAGCCTGATCCTCCTCCTCCTCGTTAAATTTAGCACGAGCTTGTAAAGCGCCATCAGGAACAGCAATTAGAGAGCTGCACGTTATGGTTCATGGTTATCTGCAAGGTCAGAGAGAAGTACAGCCTGTGTTAGTGAAGGTTCTTCAGTTCTCACGCAGTTTAAACACAGAAGAGTACGTTAAAAATAAGAAGAAAAGCAAAATGTGTTAGTCAGTCCTGACTCTCGCAAACCTAAACCGCTTCCTAACCCGCTCCCCAAAATTGCTCCTTCCATGTGCAATATTGATAAAATATAATCAGCTACGTTTCATGGCGGTTAGCTTTGATGAAGGCCAGAAAAGTCAATGAACAACCTGCCACCATGCAGGGCTCCCAAAACATACCTCCATCTAAGTGGGGAACTCCCTGGGGGTCTCCAAGCTAATGGCATCCTGCTTGACAGAGAATGAGGCCAGAGGATTTTCATGCTAAGAGTGTTTTACCATCCTTTGTTCTTTTTTTCCTCTTTTTCTTTTTTATCTTTTCCTTCTCCCCTTCTCCTGCCACCTGCTCAGCATCACCCTCCCTTTGCTTTCAGTCCTCTCCCGTGCTCTGTCCCCACTGCTGCGCATGGGCTTCGGGCCCTCTCCCGACCTCTTTCATTGAGGCTCCTCTGTTTCTGTGCCAGACCACCTTCGTCCTGACCCTGTCCAGGCTCCCTTTGGTCTCTCAGGCTCTCTCCTGTCCTCACCCTGGTCCCCCTCTCCCTCACGCCAGGTCCCTGCCTGTCCATGCCGCTGCTGGGGGACAGCCCAGCGGGTGCTCCCTCTTCCACCCCCATGGCGGTGGCACCAAGTGTAGCAAACATGGCAAGAACAAGCATTTTCTACAGCATGAGGAGGGGGAGTTGGATGGCACACCAGCGGCATTGCTCATCACCCCCGGGGACGGCCAACACCTCCCTCAGGCTCAGCCTGGCTTTGACTTGCCATGGGCAGCTCTCCAGCCTTCGTCCCGTCTCATTCCCTGTCTCCCTCTCTCTCTTTCCCTGCCTTAGTCCACATAATTTCCATTGCAACCAGAATACGCTTGCTCTTTCTTTTCTTTAATGGACCCAGGCTGAAATGTCTCTTAACAGTATTTTTAGCAGAAAGCTTGGCAGCCTGGCAGCCCCTGGGCGTTTTGCCACCTTGAACGAAAAATGTGCATCAGCCCGATAAGAATTACAATGGGGTGCTTGGGGGCCACGAGCGGGGAGCGCCCTGCCAGCTGCCTACCTGCTCCATGGGGTGAGGGAGGGTGGCCTCGGGGCTGCCCCCAACCCACGCTCGTCCCCCATCCCGTGCCCTGCTGTGCAGAATGGCTTCATGCACCCGAACGTGGCCTCTTGTATATGCCTAAACGTGTATCAGGAGGGGTTCCTGGGGAAGCCATGGGAGTTAAGTGGAAGAAAGCTGTCGCACGGCTGGAATAGGGGTATTTGCTGGGTGCAACGGTGCTGCAGGCGATGTGAATGCAGCACCTTGTCCCAGAAAGTTGCCTTGATGAGCGTAGCAACCAAATAAAGATGGGGACAAGCGCAGCTCCCAATATCACAGCCTGAGGGTGGCTCCTTTCCCTCTGCTTCATCCCTTCAGCAGCACGGGGGCCGGGGGCGAGGCGGTGGCCCCCTTGCAGGCTCGGGGTGAGCGCTGGGAGCCGGCACCGTTTGCTCCAGTGTTGTGGCTGGCACGGCTTGCTGGGAGCTGTTGTCTGCTGACGTGTCAGGCAAAATATTTGCAAGTGGGGATGGCCTGCCGTGGTGATTTCCAGCCACAACCAATAAGGCGCTGTTGTGAGATTTTAATTTGAAAAATAAATATCATATCCGGTTAATGTTTTTTAATATCTGATTTCCCCCTCACAGTTCAAGGGTCTACGTCTTACTTAGAGAAATGGCGACAACGTAATTAAAYGTCCTAGGAAATGTATGCAAAATTGCCGCTTTTCCCAAGCGGGGCGTTTTGGGGAAGGGGGAGATCATATAAGCCAATGCACCCAGTTTGTTTATCTAGCCTCCTGATCATCCTAGATACCTCTATAGTCAAGGAAGGGAAAGAAATTCCCTCAGGAAGTATTTTCGGGGGTAACACAGATGCTCTAAATACTCTTCAAATAGGCCTATCTTTCCTATCGACGCCCCAGGGGGAGTAGTTGGCCGGCCACCTCAGGGACTGGCAGCTGTGACGACCTTTTCCAATCCACACCGCTCCGACCAGACCTGCAGGGACTGGGCCAGACAAGCGTGATCTCCGTCTCTGGACGAATGGCTCCGTCGTCCTTCTGTGCAAAGTGGAATAATTTCAAAAGGAGCCGTGCCTGAAGGCTGGTGGTGAGGACGTTTATTTGGTGCTGGGTTCGTAAGGGTGGCTGCCTGCCTGCGTGCATGAGGGGGGATCCTTTGGCTGGCGCACAGACATGGACAGAGGGATTGGAAGAGGTCTCCAGAAGCACCTCTCCGCCCAAGAAGTGACCAACTATACATGTGTCTTGTTGTGAAAGATGTTCTTACATTACTCTTAAGGACCCTCGTTACCATTAGAAAGGTTTTTTGCCCTGTCCATTATGAACAGGGGAGCAGAGTTTTTCCCCTCTTCATCTATGAGCTGTTTTATGTAGCCGAGACTTGTTACTGCATCCCCACCAGTCATCTGTTTTTTGACCTAAGCCATCCAGTTCTTTCAGCCCTCCCATGCAGGTCACGTTTCCCAGACCTTTGCTGTCCCTGGACTCTCTCCAAGGGGTCCACATCTTTCCTGAAATGCATTGCCCAAAACTGGCCGCACTATAACAGCAGCATCATACCAGGACTGCACTGAACAAAAGGGTAATTTCTTTGTATGGGCAATGCTGCTTTGTTATTCCTTCCAACATGATGTTTGCTTTATTGGTTTTGGTTTTGGTAATAGTGTGATTTAGAGTCTTTTCTCCAGAACTGCTGCTTAACCAGCCGTTTCCACTTGATATTTGTTCAGCTGATTATTCCTGCCTAATTGTAGATCCTTGCACTCTTCCCCACTGAGTTCTGTCACACCATTTCTCTAAATTGTCAAAACAATGTATCTTTTTTCCTTTTTTCCCCTTTTTWAAAATTTTAAATTCTGATCCTCTCTCCCAAATACCTGTATCTGCCAGGTTTGCGGTTGCAGTCTATGTTCCCTCATGCTGTGATAAATGATGCCAGGTAGAGCCGGGCACCAGCCCTCTGTCCTTCTCCATGTCTCTCCCCTTTCTGCCAATGAACCACCAAAAGCTGCTCCTTGGACTGGGTTATCCAACCAGTTTTGCATTGAAACTGTATTTTTCTGTTTTSCTTGAAGATATAGGAGGCAGCTTTGAAGACACGTGAGACAGCACCAACCCCACCTCCAGACTGTGCTGAGCAGAGATGATGCTGCTGGCAAGACAGGTGGGAGGACACCTTGGCACAGACACCCGTAGGGTTTAGGTGTTTTGCAACTCAGCTTGGCCATGCCTTAAGAAGCCAGGTATATCCCAGGTGTCTGAAGGGCGTAGTGGCACCTGGGCAGAGAAGTGGAGCACCCAACCTTTGTACTTAGGTGCCTCTGGGACCGTTAAGGTTTGGTTTAGGTACCCATGCCTGTTTGCTGGCTCCRGCTCTTGCAGTGCAGCTCTCCCTGTTAGGCCAAAGGGCACAAATGCACRTCAAACCGAAATGTTTCGGTCAACAATGTTCACCCATTTGGAGATGYTGTTCTGTATGAAAAAGGCTTTCAGTGACCATGAACTGAAATTTTTCTTTTGGAAAACTTCTCTGTCCAGGAAAATACTGAATACTGAGAACTTTTATCCAGCTTACCCGTGAGAACAAATATCCAGATACTGGGAAGGGCTGCAGACTGCAAGATCCCAACTCTCGAGCAGCTGCTGGATTTTGGTTATCATCAGTGGCTTGTATTAAAAGCCAGTGGGTTGCTCCACAAGCTGGGAGTTTGAGTTACTGTGAAACCTGCATCTCGCCTTCCCCTCACCCCTTCCCGGTATTAAAACCTTGAAGAGCTGCAGCACACAGAACAAAGGAGAAAGCAATAGGAGAGCGGCAAGGTCACACATCTGCTGCTTTCCACACTTTCTTATCTCTGACATCACAGGCCTCAAGGTCTTTCTTCTCATTAAAACAGCTGAATAATTGCAAACTGTACACAAACTGACTAAACCTGTGGCCTTCTGCCTTAGTCATAATATGGGATGTCTGGCCAGCGAAGATGTATCTTGGCAAGGCTGGGTGGAGGGGCTGAAGAAATAAGCAGTTCCATGCAAACGCAGCGGGAAGCCTTGCCTCTGCCACCGTCCCTTGGGCTGACAAGCTGCAGGACATCCAGCCGGGAAAGCGTGGTGCCATCGACGGTGCTAGTGAAAGCACCGGGATGTGACCCCATCCCATCCTCGGGAAATGCAGGGCCAGCTCCGAATTGACTTTGCAGAGTGCTGATTTGTAATGACTCCACCAGTGTTGCCTCTGCTTGAGGTTTACTTCGTTAGCAGTGGAGAAATAATAGGCCAGGGATGGGAAAGGGAACTACGGACTGGGAGAACTGTGGAAAAACAAAGGATAAGGCATGTTATGGGTGAGGATGCATTAAAAAAGAAAGCAGAAAAGAGGAAAAAGTATCCTGAATCAACAAGTCTCTCGTATAGCTTGGATTTGTTCAAGCGATGCCAGCCTAAGCTGACCTCAGACCCCTCTGTCTCTTGCATCTCTTCACGTCTCTGTCTTTTGGACAGTCACTTCTCAGGTCTGACCATTGCACACGCCCTTGCTGGTGTCTCTGTGGCTGCTGTACCTCAAACAGCTGCCGCTGCGATTTCTGAAAACCACACCTGCGACCACCACCCTGCTAGTCCTGGTGAAATTCATTAATGGCAAATCATTTGTTATGACATAATGTAGGATGTAAAAGATCTATTTCTGGTGGTCGTACACACCTCCCTGCTTGGTGATTAGTGTTTAGCATCTGGAAATGCAACAATCTGGGAAAGCTAAGGGGTTAGCAAGTGGATGGGGGTGGTCTGGGCTGTGAAAAATTATACGTGCACTGAAGTAAGTGGATAAAGATTCTTTTGAGGTTCCAAAGATTTTCCTACAGGAGTAGAAATGATTGTGAAAGATGAAAATCAGGAAAAATTGTGTAACAGGTTGCTACTGACAGCAGCAGCTAAACACAAGYGTTAGTAGTTTTAGTCCTTCCTACGTTATTTGTGAAAGGTTGGAAGGTGCTGGCAGTGCAGCTCTGTGGGCCTCCTGCCTAACGCCGGCCTCACAGCTCCTCCCTGCATTTCATCCCCTTGGTGAGCCTGGCAGCTTGCCTCTGGCTGAAACACATCTACCAGCAAGGCTGCCACCCTTTGCTGGCATGCTGTTCATCCTCACTGGTAAAAATACAGTTCTTAGTTCTCACATAGCTTTTTTTTTTTAAATCTGGTTTCAACTTCCAGCTATTTATATTGTGTCTTTCTCTACCAAGAAGAAGAGGCTTTTGCTACGTGACGCCATTTCCTTCTGAATGAATTTGTACCATCAGCAAGTCAACTCAGTGTTCTTTTAGAAAGCTGAACACTGAGAGATGGTGCCTTTGATCTSTATTTTCCTGCACATCCTCCACTTTTTTTTGGCGTTTTTGGAAGCGTGGACACCAGACCAAGAGCCAGTAACCCATTAGTGCTCTCTCCACTTCCCTGCCCCTACTTAGTGGAACCCCATTACACCCTTAGCAACATACCAGAAGCAGTAGGGACAGAGGTAGAGCTTTTTCCTGTAACAAGAATGCACAACTCTCCAGGTGCATTATAGTTTTATTTTTTCAACCTTTTTTCTTTAAACACTGAGTCTTGACCTCTGCTGGAAGTAGATTGCCAAAGTTTCAAGCTGATCAGGTTTTCCTTGGAAATAAACTATCTAGCAAATTTTCTCTCTGTGACAGGTTCTTAGATCAACATGCTGCTTATCTGATGAAACATTTATCAGAGACAACTTGTGGCATGTCGCCCCAGTTCCATGGTGCAGTTCCTGTATCTTGACGCAATTGCTTGAAGATGGCAGAAGACGACACTGCAAAGAGTAAACAGCAAACGCTGCTGATGTGCAGGTATCATTTGGGTATCGTTCCCTAGTTTGAACAAACCCTTGGTCAAATATGTACTGATAAAGGAGCAAAAGTTGGCAGGATTGAATGGTCCTCTGGAATAATGATATACTGGTGGGAGTCCTGTGGAGCATCCCGCCAGTCAGAGCTGGACCACTGTGGCAAAACTTGTGGCTTCTCTTAGACATAGTTTATTCAGAGATTACTAAATCTTTTAAATTATCTCCCTCTGGGCCCTGCTTCTTGAACGTTAGTACCTGTGGACTAATGCCCATATGCAAAGGAAAAAGAGAAGAATAAAAAATATGCAAACTAGCAACAGTGACGCTTGGTATAACTGCAGGATATAATAAAGCCTGGGTGGAACAATTATTCCTTTTGAAATTTCTAAACATTTCATGTAAAAATTTCCAGTTCTGATGACACTGAATATATTGAAACAAATTATTAAGTCTTCTCTATTTCGTGTGGAGGATGAAGTTGAAATCCGTTATTTCAGCATTTTGTACTAAGTAGCTATAGGTTCTGTTCAACTACTGAATCACCTTTGGCGAAGTGAAGTTTCCTGGAATTATCCCAACAAAGCCCTCCAGAATATCCATTCTGTAATTTAAAATAAGATAGCAATTCAGGTTTATACTTTGGTGTCAAAATGGTGCAAAATTTTGTAATGGTAAAATAATCTGCAGAATAGAAATGATCATTTCTAACCACTACTAATGAGAAAGAACAATAATTCAAGTCTGTTGGAGCTGTTACACACAGAATATCCCCTAGATGAACCTATGGCTAATGCATATCTGCTGGTATGGGTATAGGCACATCTCTTTTACATATGTATAGCTTCAAACCTGCGGAGGCAAAGCCACCTTGATGTGCAGGACTCTTAGTCTCCCTCTCTTCTCTCCTCCTCACATTCCTCCAAACTCAAAAGCAGGAAAAATACAGCCAGAGCAAGCATGAGTGTGTCAGGGATAAATAACCCCAGGAGTACAAACTCACTGGTACGTCTTTCCTGATGAGCAAGGTGGGACTCCCATGAAGATTTGAAAGGTGTCCCCCATGCTCAGACCATCCAGGTTCACCAGCATTTCCTCAGCATCTGGCTCGAAGCACTCAGCCTGGACACATTGCCCTCCCACCCCCAAACACTTCTCCCCTACTAACAAATAATGATCAGCATTTATTACAATGTCATCTGTAATGGATTACAGCTGCCCAGGACCTGGGGAAGCAGGACTCCACAGCCTCTCGCCCCTCCTCTTTTTAGGATCATTCATCTTGCTGCAACACCTTGAGATCTGGGGATCTGTTGATCTCGCTGTCACACACACACATGTGAAGGCAACATCACAACCTCTAGGATACTTCTTACCTAAGTAGATACCATAGGGTAGAGGCAAATGAGCTCCTGTGAAGTCCTCGTGGCAGGTCAGATGTAGAGGTGAGCCACAGGACCTGAGTTTCCAGACTCCCACACCAGTGCCTGGGCCATTGGGCCCAGCCTTCCCATCCTTAGTGCTTTCCCAACACCCATCTTCAATCTGCACCTACATGGTTTGGAACAACAGGCGTCGCTCCTGGAATAGCTTGTCTCTTGGTTGCTTCCTTCTCTGACAGTGGCATTCCGATCTTCACCTCTGGGCATCACCTGAGACACTTGTAACTGGAGTCTCCTCTCAGGCAGCATCAAACACTGCTGAGCCTGCAGATTTCACATTCACCCTCTGCCTCAGTGTCCCCTCAGCTCCCCTCTCCCCCCACCATGAGTGCACTTCCAACTTCAGACCTTCTCCAGGTACTTCTTGCAAAGCAAAGCAGCAAGAAGGTTGTCCTGCTAAAGATAACATTCATCGTATAACCACTACTGACTACCTCACCTGTGAACTCTTAACAAGGATTTGCAGTCTGTAGCTTGCTTCTGGGGAGGCTCTTCCCCTTGTTCTGAAGCTGTAGTGATGTGGACCTGTCTGTCACCCAGGGCCTAGAGGAACCTGCAGCCTGAGCAGGACTAACCTCATGCAATGGTCCATTTGTAATGCTTCCCTGCACAGCATCGATATCTAAACTGGGTGCTGTGGAGAAGGGTTGTTTCATCCTAAGAGAACTCAGGACTGAGTTGTGGCGTGGCTTTGATGGGTTATAAGAGATGTCAGTGAGATCACTGCAAACTCTGCAAAAAAGATCAAATATGTCTTCCAGAAATTAATGACTTCTTTATTTTCTTCAAGCATTACTGAGGGCAGAGATAGGTTAGTAGGGATTTCCATTGTCTGATGACCCTCTGTCCTATGTTTGTATCTGAGAGCAGCCATATAGCTCCTTGTGCATGTCTTTGCCCCACGCCTATGCCAGTGCCTTTCAGATAGGGAAGCCCAGAGCACTCTTTCCAGGGTTAACAGCCAATCCATTAATGCAGGGCACACTTTTCAGCTGGACTGAGTATCCCAAAGACATTTTTATACCAAGAACCTACCTTAGGGGGGTGGTGAAATGAGAGCTCAAGGTTAAGGCAATGAGAAGAACTAGGCAGAGCAGACTTTTGGGCTCTCAAGCCCCGAGCTGGTATCTCAGGCTGTGAGAACATGGCTTTTCCTTGCTTACTCCTGCAACCAGAGTGCTGGAGACTGGAACTGAGCTATGAGGTATGGTTTTCATTTTCACAAGGAAGATGGAAGAGGTGAGGAGACACACCCTGATTGGAAACAGGGAACACCGGAGGTCCCGATGTAGCAGGCTCGGCAGTGGGTGACTCCTGTGAGAAGGTCGGGAGGACAYGAGCTGGCAAACCGAATCCCTGCTAAGTCACCCTTGTGCAAGCTTTAGCGCTGAGTGAGACCAGAGTGGAGCAAAATGGAGTGGGATGGAGGGAGAGGTGATGAGGGGTGCCCTAACAGGTCGTGTGGAACCTGCCTGCCTGTGTGCGCTAGGATTAACCTCCTGACACGAGGCAGCTGGAGAGCCGGCGGGGGACCCTGGGGACTGGGCAGGATCCTGCGGAGACCTGTTAGCACAGCTGCGTGGAGACAGGTCTTGCAAAAGAGAAGCAGCTGTGGGAGTCAGAGAGGAAAGTCTCTGCACGTGGACAAGGAAGAGGGAAGGAAGATTGGCTCTGGCTGAGTAATAAGCCAGGGAAATTATTTCAAACCAGGAGGACAAAGCCTGTGTGTAAAGTTACGTGTCTCTGAAGACATGCAAGAGGGAAACCTTGAGGTGATGTATAGAGATGTATAGCCAAGAGCATTGCTTTCTTAACAAAACCTGGGGACTGAAACCCCTCAAAGACTACCCTACTCTTCTTCCTCTGGAACAGCTCTGTTTTGTCATCAGAAGTCATCTGTTGCTAAGGCCGGGCAATCCAGGTAGCTACTGGGTTCAGGAGGACAGTGGTGAATGTGGTTTGCTACTGAAGATATAAGCCATTTTTGAAGAGCAAAGGGAGTCATCTGCAGAAGTTAAGCAAGGATCTAGAGAGCAAAAGTTGGTTGGGCTAAAGAGTATAAATTTTCCTTCTGGAGGTATAGGCTGTGAGTTAGGCATCAGCTGCATAGCTCAGCGGTGGGTCAGAGGAAACTGGTTGTAAACTTCTGACTCAGCGTTTAAATAGTGCCATGTTAAATGGGTTGTGAATTGACTCTGAGAGCCTGCATTTCAGTGTGAGTACCTGTATGTGTTACCAAAAGAGCGTTTTGAATTCTGTACCTCTCCTCCATGGAAAATCAGTTCAGGTATTCTTTCCACACGTAGTTTTGGATGCCCATCTTTTGAGCTGTCATCCAAGTATAGGTACCCTTTACTGGAGCAGGAGCTCTGTGGTTTGTTTCAGCAGGTGTAGGATAAAATATGAGACATAACTGCTGGTTACAACATGAACTGTAGGGCCAAATCCTGTAAGAGATTTCTGGAATGGAAAATGCAGAAAACCTACTCTGTGCAGAAACTCTGGAAGGGAATGAGAAAACAGGAATGAAGAATTGGTGTAAGATCCCTCCCTGAAAAATAAGAGGTAAAGCAAGACTGAAAGATGATTTATGGCCTAAAAATGAACCAGAAGAAAAATTTTACAACTGAAGTGAGATTCGTGCACTCTTCTCTGAAGCTGTGTTGTCTTGCCACTCTGATCCCGATATGCTGCTTCACCCTGTAGGCTTGCTATTCTCTAATCCTTTCTTCTTCTTGTGAATCCTTGCCTCTGCGTAGGCCTTTGTTCTGCATATATTTAGGGGTGTGAGTTCAGTCGCGTTTCCAGAGTGTTTCTTCAGAAAACTGCATTTTCAGACAGAGCCTGTGTCATGGTTCCTGTAAACAAATGATGGTTGAGGCTAATAATGGTTTTACAGAAATAGAACAATTTTGATTCCAGTTAAAAGTGAAGGTGTGGCTCAGTTTCTTTTTTCCAAAGTCCTTGCAGCATTCTTTTGAGCCATAAATGTTGATTCTCTATGGAGTAGCTATGAATAAGTGCATAAGGACACATACGGTCCTGATCCCAGGCTTCGTCTATGGGCTGTGTGGACATCAACTGGTGCAGTGTTTATGGTCTTCCAAGGAGAACTGGACCCTAATGTGTAACTAAAAGTAGCTGTGATTTGGTTCTTTCTGAAGTGGTGCAATTTCTATTAACCATATGCTGAATTTCATACTGGTTTAAACTGAGAAAGTAACTCAGGGCACATTTGAACCATGACTACCAGCCCAGTCCAGGGCTAGGCATGTTTAGAAGGGGTTGTCACCTTGGACCCTAGGTGGCTTGGACTCCTCCTGGAGCCAAGATGGTTCACATCAGTCAGCTGTGGGATCTCTGCTCTGCAGTCTCCTGTGCTTCTGGGCCCAAGTTTGGGAGTCACTATGTCTGGGATGTAAAATCACCTGTGTTAAAGAAGTTTGAATACTGGCTATGTGGAGGCCTTTCCATGCAGGAGAGTTTTCCCAGAGCAAGATATTCCTGATGAGCTCCTCAGCTTCAAGAGCAGCAGATCCTTTGCCAAATTCATGCAATCCGCTTTAGAGCTGACCCCAGGGTTTTCTGTGTACAGTGCCTCTTCTGCAAGAAGAATGGCTGCAGAGGAGCCTTAATTAAGTGGCTTTTTAATTACTTATTTATTCAGCACGCACATTGTATTCACTGAGCTTTGGTCAAATCCCAAGTGATTGTCTGCCTGCACACAAGTATTTATCTAAAGGTATGGGTTTAAACTGATTAACTCACGCTGGAGCAAGTGCCTATGTAGGCACTGATATTGGCTTAATACCTTACTCAGAAGTACTCTGAAGTTGGCTAAGGTCTTGTATGGATCCTCTTCTTTGAGAGTAAAGTGTTTGCACAGTGGCAGGACTCAGCTTTACTGGGTTGTACAATGGCTGAGTTAAACTGATACAGCGCTGAGGTGCACGAAATCAGTATGTCTGGGAAGAGGGCTGCTGGGGATCTGGAGATGGAGGACTTCAGCTGCTTTCTTGGTAATGGAGACTGACTTTGTTCTTTCAAAACTTCCAGTAAGATAATGCTATTTTAGATCAAGGTGAGCAAAAGCTGCCGGTCCCTTCCCTGGTGTCATGTGTCCTTGTCCCGTAGCAAACTCATTTGCTTTGCAAAGTGCTCACAGATGCCTGGAAGTGGAAGGGGTACAAACCCACCCCTTCTGACCCAACTCCATTGCTAATGGAGCRCACACACATGTTTTCTGCCACTGGGATCGCCCTCCCACTTGGGTGGATTCAGGCTGCCTCCTGAATAATGTAATCCTCCTCACCCAGGAGAGGGACTGGAGCAGCAGCAGAAGTGCCTGGCTTTATCAGCCATGTTTCTTCCTTCGGCTTATCAACAAATGAACTCCCAGTTGGCTTTGTTTGACTTCGAGGGTTTATTGGATTTGTTGCTTCCCTTCTTCATTTTCATATTAAAGGCTAAGGTTGGGCTGTGATCCTGCTATGGTAGCCTCCAGCTCCTGAGCTGATACTACTGGCTCTAATTGCTCAGCTGCCTGATGTAATCACCAGGAGTTATATCGTATGTGTGGCTACAGGCACTTCATATTTTCTCCCTAGCCAGATTAAAAAAAAAAAGAAGAAAGAAAAAAAAAAAGAGTCACTTGGCTCCAGGTCTGTCAACAGTGACTAATCAGGTGCTGTACAATTAATTATGAAGGGGTGTCATTTTAAAACAATTCTGAGGTGGGAAAGAACAGGCCTGGGCCCTTTACCTGCTGGCACTGTTTGTGTTGCTAAGCCAATCCAGGCTGCGTCCTCTATTTCATTTACCTTTTAAACTATTTCCCCCGCATAAGTAAACACTTTCTATAAAGTGTGTGTGCATGCATGTGTGTAAGTGGGTGGAGGGTGATCTGGGAAGCTCTCCACCCTAGAAAAGAAATTAATGATGGAGGGGAAAAAAAAAAAACCAGCATAATTTGGCAGTAATTTCTGAAGAAAAGCAGAAGATAATAGCAGGTGGATGAAACAGGAATAGCATGAAACAGTCTGGGGATGAGTCCCAGTAACCAGAATTGCTGTTAGATATGGGGACGGAGGTGAGAGATGTCCCCACAGTGCAAATGTGAGACTGCCCCAAGCGAGGAGCCCGGGCTCCATATGCTGGGCTCCCCATGCTGGGCTCCCCAGCAGCTACCTGCCAACGTGTATCGAGGGGGCAAATTCCCATCCCACCTAAGCTGGCTCTCCCAGGCTCTGCTCCCGGCGGCAGCCGACGTCTCCCACCCGCTCCCCAGGGGATGCGGCTGCCAAGGGTGGGATGGTTCTCCTCCTCTCCATCCGGCCGGCAAATATTAATTGTCCCTTGCAAAGCAAAACTCATTCTTCAAGGAGGATGGCAAGGGACCTGCTACCACCCAGTGCCACGCTGAGGGCACTGACTGGTGAAATTAGTTTGGGGGAGGGGGGGAAGAAATGCATTCACGGAAATGACAAAACCTTTTTTTTATTAGCTTAGTAGAAACAAAGTGATGGCGTTAAATGACTACTGTCAGTCCAGTTCAAGAACTGTCACGCGTTGAGACTGTGATCACACCTCTCATGCCCGTGTCTGGTGCTCCGAGCGGCAGGAGACGGGCGGGGAAGGCAGAACGGAGGATGCCGAGGGAAAGCCTCTGCTGGGATCACCTCCTTGAAGATGCTGACTGCAAAAGAGATCTTCTGGAATGGGACAGGGAGCAAGTGTCATGAGGTCTAGTAGGAAAAATTAGAAATACCCTGTCAAATTGTTTATCTTTCTAATGCAAAAGCTCCAAAATGCCCTTTGGTCAAAATTTCTGCCTGCAGCGCTTGCAGTTCTGTTTCACGCGCAAAAAAAAAAAGGTAAATTCCTGTGCGAGTGTGTGTGTGTGTAATTACTAACATTGCTTTTCACTGTAATAAGTGTAGAATTAGATGAATTATTCTGGATAAACAGTTTATTTACTAGAAAATGTATTTTAGGAGCAAAATTCCAAGGCACAATAAGTTTTGTTTTGAACTTTTCAAAATCAAGCATGTTGACCTTTTTTTTCAAAATTAGTTTTCTTCATTTTATTGGCTAACATATTTTAAATGAAAAAAAAAATCATTAAAGATAGAGCAAAACATTTGATTGAAATACACATATACTTTATTTAGTTATAAAATGTTATTCAAAGTTATTTTCACAGCTTTACATGTATCTCAGGATTGTTGCTGGCAGCATCCTCCTTTCCCCAATCTTCAAAAAACCACATTACATTGGCTTTGTTAATAGTGAAACATCATTACATTGGGTTTGTTAACAGTGAAACATTTAGCACCCTTAACCTCCGTTTCTGTCAGCATTTTGATGACAGCAGCTACTGGAGCCCTGCCGCAGCATTTCCTTGCCGTAATGAAATGCGGTGGCTGGAGCTCTGTGTCAGAGGACTTTGAAATACGATGTGAGGGGGTTTATTTCGTCGGGGCTATACAAGGTAGGCGTTGCCAGCCTGGTTTAGGTCAGGAGTCTGTTCAATCCAGTGTCCTGGTTTTGAAGCCTCAGCAAGTCTTGCACCGAGAGCATGGGAAATATGCTGCCCAGAGAAAGGGCTTTTACCTGAATTGTCCTGGACCCAGGCAGTCCCTGCAGGAGAGCACCCGTGGCACCATGCAATAGCTACACGGGGTAATACTGCAAAGCAACATTAACTGTAGAAGTGGAGGTTACAACATAAACATGCKCTCAGATACTGGTGTAATGAACGTAGTATAAATATTTAGATGTATTCCTACATCTAATTCTTAGCCTCATCATTCTTCTGTCAAATGGTTTACAAAAGGCAAAACTATATTTCAGTTACAAGCACGGCTTCATAATTCTTGAGGTTAATTAAGGCATCCAAATATGCTTCATGTCTGTCTGCCTCCACTTTGTAAATGGGACAAACCTGTGGATAATTAAAGGCTTTTCATATCAGTGACAGTAACAGCAGTTTAGGCTGTGGATGGTTGTCCACAGCACATCTGTAGCTGAGTGTCCAGCCTAGGAGAAAAGCTGCAGCTACGCGTGGTGTTCGTGTACCTCCTATAAACGGATCGTTGCTTGTGTCATGTGTGTAGACATCGTGTATGGGAAGAATTAATCGCGGTTTGGGATCTCGTTATGTTAAGTGTATGTGAGCACACTGTTCTCAGAGTGATGCTGTTTAAGTGCAGGTTGTGCTGACACAGCGCGTGTCTCTGATGCCCAGCCCGTGACCGCTTCTCAGGCCGGAGCTGCCCCATGCAGCGGGGACCAGGACAGTGAATTTCCCCAGGCTCAGTGCTGGCATGGCACAGAGACGCGCTGTCCCTGGGGGGGTCCCAGTGCCGGCGCAGATGTGGAGAGGTGCCCCATGGACGGGCCAGCATCATGCTGATGGGCGGCCAGGGGTGCAGGGACACCTGCACCAGCCCTGGCATAGGAGCAAGGGGCCGGTGGACCCCACCTTCCCAATATAGCTGCTGTGCCGCACATCTGGCATTGGTCCAGGGCACCGTTTATTGTTCTGTTTCTTTCTCTGTCTGGTGCTTTTATGTAAAAACTGCATATCTGTGCAAGCAAGGGAGGAGGAGGGGTGCCTGTCCCTGGTTGCGGTCTCCCCTTGCAAAGGGGACAGGGTGAGCAGGTACCCAGATGCCACCCTGCCACCCACAGCAGAGGGGGGCCACGGGGGATCTGCCCAGGGGCCCAAGGCTGGGCTGTCTGTAATGGTCCCAGAGCCTCGCTGGCAACTGGGATCAGCCCAGTGCCAGGCGGGGAATCCCCCTTTGCCAGGGGAATCCCTACCTGGCCACTTCACAGTGTTTTTAAGGACAGCAAGGAGCCTTATCATGTCTCCACATCTGCCCCAGATGCTTCACATTCCAGCGATGCTCCGCAAATGTGCTGAACCCTACAGCATCTCCCCAAAGAGGGCTCGCTGCTTGCCACCCCAGGGGCTGGCAGCCTCCGGGCATGCACCCAAGCCAAGGGGAAGGGAACGGCCCCGCTCCCAAGGATGTCCCCGCAGAGCCGACAGCAGGTGACACAGCCCTGCCCCTCGCCCGTGTCAGCGGGACCGCGTGCGGTGGCGGCGGCTGCCGCGTGTGCAGGGAGGCTGGACCGCACGCAGCCAAAGTTCAGGCAAACAGAGGGGAGAGGAGAAATGGTTTCTGACCTGGTGGCACCGAGGCCACTTTGGCCACCTTTGGGTTTCACCTTGAACCGTAGCCAGAGTGTGGGGTGCTGCCAGCGCCTGGTGTCTCTGCAGCAGCAGGCTTGCAGCCGTGCATGCCTCTTGGGGAGCACTCTGCTCCCAGAAGAGTAAATAATTAATAAATGCCTCTCACAGCATCTTCCAAAGTGCTGAAACCTGTCAGTCTGGAGCCAGACCCCAGTGCTTCGCCATCTCTTTGCTGTGCAGAGTATCAGCACGCCTTGTCTTCCATCTCTCTCCCTCTATCTCCCATGTCTGTGCTGTTTCRGGGCTTCTTTCTCTTTAAGAGGAAACTCGGCGGAAGCCTAGCTATTCAATATTGTTTCATATTATTTGGTTGTGAAACAATTTAATTTGTTTATGACTCTAAAGGTCAGATTTGACTGTTGCCCAAATTTCTAAAGAATAAAGAATGAATCAGGCTGAAGGGGACTTTGTGGCATGATAAACTGGAGAAAGAGAAGGGGGCTAGTGAGAATATTTAACTGGAACAGCAAGGCAAACTTACCTTCAGCTCAGGTTTAAAAGCCTAGTCAATCATTACACATTTTTTATTATTTACCTGGTACAAAATCCCGCCGGGAGAAGAAGCAGAAAAACTCACAGGCCACATTCTTTCAAATTTTTAGTAGCTTGCTCAGCATTTTTTTTGCTGTATCTCAGGACAGTTGGAGTGATATGGATTGCATTGGTGCCTGGATAGATGAGAAATAAAGTGGAAGCACATTGTGGTTGCAGCTCCAAGCAGGGGATGTTTGTAACAGTGAAGAGAACAGGGCCAGCCAGGGACTTTGAGAAGGAGGGTAATTCTCACACAGTCATCAGAAGACAAAGGTTGCATTTACACCTGGGCAGAAGGTTTAATCATCTACTATTTCCAAACATTGCAGGCCCACAATCTGTTGTGTCTGAGATCATAAAACATATCACAACCTGGAGACAAGAGACCTGGGGCTTGATTGACCAGAGCTTATCTTTTCTTTTTCTTCCTTCTTATTTTTCACTCCATTTCTGCTTTTTTTTTAAAAAAAAAAAGATGCTTTGGAAAGGACTTGCTTTGATCAGAAAATTCTTACCCGGTATAGCAGGAAACGTGATGCAAAGCAATTCTGAAAACCAGGGATTAATGGGCAATTTTCATTCCTCTTTGCCTCACCGTGTCAAGAGCACTTGGGAGACAGATCACCTGGTTGCTAAAACCTCCGTCCCAGGCTTGCAGGGAAAAGAAATTGTGGAAAAGGGACCAAAAAGAGAGGAGTAGTCAAAGAGGAGCGGGTAGAAACCTCTCATAAGTTAGTTTCCCAGGTCCTACCACAAAAATAACTAACATTCAACCACCTGAAGCACTGGATGTAGGTGGCTTTCATCTGTTTTGGGGGGGAGGGTTAAATTACCGTAATACTGAAAGAGAATCTGCCTGTGATGGGAGGTTTTTTGGGTAATGTTAGCCACATTTTTGCAGTTCTGGTCTGTAGTTGGTTTCCTCTGTACCTGTGAGGTTGGCGAGGAGGTTTATCAAGCAAGATCAGGGACTCCCATGGCAAAGGGGTTTGGGGAATGCTAGTTCTGCTTCCTTCTCCCCATTGCCTCCGCAGGGTCATCGCCCTTCACTGTCTGCCTGTGGCCAGGCTGCAGAGAGGAGCGGGGACTTAACGCGGGCGGTGTTTCCCACTGATATTCCTGATGGTCTATAGGAGAAAGGGTGGAAGGGCCATGCCTTGGCCCCGGCTCCAGTCTCGCCTGTGTCAGGGAGGGACCCTGGAAGAGATGATGTTGCTTTGCGCCTCGTTTGGGTGTTACAGTGCTGATTCATCAAAGCACTTAGCGCTGGAAGGAGGAACTGGCCCTATTGAGATGAAGGTTTGCCCTTGCCGACTTCAAAGGGGGCTGAATTTAACCCTTTCAGTGGGGTTTTGAGGCCCTGGTTGGAGTTAAGCATGTGCTGTTGCTGGGTTGGGACCATCCTCTCTCTATTTGGAAGGGGAAATAAATAGATTTGGTTTATTTGTGGTATATCATCATCTACCTGATGATGCCTCTGTGCATTTTACGACTCAAAAAAATGGAGCGGAAGCAATAAGAGCTTCCCTAGGAGAAGCTCATTAATCAATGCAGGCTGGAGGGCCATCTGCCCCTRGCACTGCCGGTTGCCCTCGGGGTGTCCCTCGCCTGGCTGGGGCTGCCCACCACCTGATAACAAGAATGGCATCTTTGATGTCGTCTAGGGCAGCAGTCACACAGAATTGCATAATCAAGGTCACTGGAAAATTACACAAAACTTTGCCCACGTCTATTGGAAAAAAAGTGAAGCACTTGCAAAAAAAACCCACCCAAACTTCTGYTCATGCCACCAACACGCTACTCTGTGTGAATGGCAAGTACAGTGCTGAGTTGTCCCCTTACTGTATCCTGGAAGCGTTGATGAAAAAATAATATTATCCACATAAAGGCAATTAAAAATTTTCTCTGGTAGCCACATGAAGTCAGCTCTGTGGTTTTCCTTCTCTCTCCTTCAGCTACAGTTTCAATTAGATAATGATGATGCAGAAATATAAGAGGTAACAGTCTCATGCTTTGCATTACTGAGTGCTGTCCTTCTGAGGATTTTAAATCTCAGGGCGGTGAGTTTGGTTTCGCATGCCCTTAGGAGCTATTAAGTCTTTCCAAGGCTACTTTACAGATATAGGAAACATCCAAGTTGAAAATTTGTAAATGAAAATAGAGAAGAAGAAATTTCAGAATATATCTTCAGGAAAAGAAATTTCTTGGAGAAATTTCTGTTATTCCCCCAAAATTTTTCTGTGTTAATAAATCTGACATTGAAAAATAGAGGGGTTTTGCTAGGGTTTTTTGCCCTTTTGGTTTATCACCTTTCCCTGCTCCCTTCTATTTTTTTTCCTTTTATTTTTTCCACTTCTGTTTGTGAGAAAAAGAAAGTCATGGAGATGGCACAAAGAGGAAGAACTTGTAGCATGAAAGAAGCCAGGTCTAGAAAGTGAAGCAAGAAAAAAAAACCTGAAAATGTGAAACGTTTTCTTTTTTTCTAAGAAAAAGCTGAAAAACTGTTCCTAACCCCCAAACACCTTGCTGGGCAGGCGCCTGGTGGCGGGGAGGGTGCGGGTCCAGTCCTGTTTGCCCAGCTGGACTGGCGCGGGCCACGTTTCCCRGCTGCCCCCAAGCAGCACCCTCGGGGAGGATTCCAGGGGAGGAACTGTCCCCTGTCCGTTCAGCGAGGACGTCCCAGCATCAGGACAGGGCTTTCTGCAACACCCACGTCTCTGTATCGCTTCATTGGAGAGGATGCCCCATACGCTGCTGGTTTTACACCACTAAAATCTACATGCCACAGAGGTCCAGGCGGTGTTGTGCAAGGCATCACAATGCCACTTTGAAAATCTTATGCCTTTAACTCTGAATTTACATTTCTGACTAGCCCCTCTTGCAGCCAAGTCATTTCTGAATAATTTGAGTGTGTCTCCTTCCAATTTCTGTCCTGTCAAAGCTCTTCATTTTAAAGCCTCTCCCAGCTTCCTGAGGATGGTTTGATAACTGTCGGTATTTCTGCTCATGAGAATATTGTGGCAGAACTTTTTAGCTTCTCTTTCCGTAGACCCAGGTAAATTAATAGTTTGAAATATCACCTGCCATTCTGTTGCTTCATAACTTCTAGAGTTCAGGTGTGCTAGAAACAAAGCCATCTTCCCCCTCGYGGTGGAGGGAGCGCTCTCTTTTCATTCTTCACATCACATGTGGAATAATGGTTTGCATCTGTCKTCTTAACTTTAAAAGCTTAAAAGTTTAATGAATGCTTTTTCCCTATTTTATTTAAGATGAAGCTGTTAGTAAACATCCATGTTGCTTTCCTAGCCAATATGACACATCATCTAAAAGACAGATCATCCCCCTTAATCACATCCATAAGCCAGATGACTTAATTATGGCATAGGAATTGAAGTGAGGGCACAATCCGTCCTCTTGAGTTTGCATCATGCTTTGGTTTTGCTTTTTAAGTTGACATGGTGGGTATAAATCCTTATGTTCAGGACACTGAAATTGTCTGCTTATATAATCTCTGATGGGCACTTTGTTGTGTCTTAAGATAGTTTAAATTTCTATCATCTAATTGCATGCTGCAGTAAAAGAAAAAAAGATCCATCCTGCAGAGCTTCTAAATGCCTGTGGGCACCTTCCCATGGCTGGCAGGCATGCAGCCAGGTATTCCACTTGATGTCAGCTATCGGTGCCTCTGTCATCAAAGAAAGAGTCACTTTCCAGTTTATTAAGGGATAAAACTTTCGTTATGACTGACGAAGCATGTGGGCCAATCTCTCCGAGAACTGCTGGTTCCTTGCTCAAGAATTTGATGGACGTTAAACATTTGGGGTGGAAAGCAGATAGGAGCGAGCACACGGAGATCTTGTTCTCCCTTTATTATCAGTGTAAGAAAAACTGCAGCAGGCCCAAGGAAGCAGCTTATTTAGTATTTGTTTCCTCCAAGGGCTGTTACACATGGTTTAGCTCTTGAAGGCTTTCCTCTGCCCTCTGCGGCGTGGCAGAGGTGAGGGACCCATTGCAGAGTCTGCACCACGCTCAGCTGGTGCCCCGGGTCACTGCAGCCATCCCACTACTGAGCAATAATGATGACAAGGAAAGCTGCTGGGTAAAAAAAGGTCACTTTAAAATTGGATGCTCTGATCCTCACTGCCTATGGGCCAGGCTGGGTAGCGAGTGCAGCCCCAGCACCCAAATTATTTGGGGACTCACCTTGCCCCCATGGGAAAGGATGGTTTCGGCGGTGGGTAGCTGGGAGCTACGCAGAGGCAGCCAAACCTCTGCGTGCCTGTTCCAGCCAGAGGGTGCCTTTTCGGTGGGAATTCACAGGAATCTGGCTGAACCCGCTCCTGGCCTGTTGGGGTAGTGGGGTGGCTGTGGGGCCATGGGCAGGGCAGGGGTCTGGAAAACCAATAAATTCAGGAACTCCACTTGCTTGGCCACTTTGTGCAGAGACGTAACAGTACCGGCTGGGATATACCCCTCTTGCACATACCTCGAGCGTTTACTGTCACCCTCACAACATTTCCTGGATCAGCAGAACTGCTCTTCAGCTATAATTTTTGTTGAAATATTTTGCTTTAAACCTAGAAAGCACCAATAGAGGCCTCAAATCTGTAAATCAGCTGCGCTTTGGAAAACAAATCATCGCGATGGAGTTTTGCCAAGCTAATTTTCTGTGCTCATTCATTATTTGGTTTTCACTTTCTGAGCTGATTTAAACAGACCGTTCTCTAACTGTACCAGTTGCATCCAAGATATGAGCCTGATTTACACTTCGAAAATGTGAACTGCTCCATGGCTGCATTTCCAGGAGGAAGAAGTGCTACGAAGAGGGGTTGTTCGGCAGCAACCATAGACCCTATAGACAAGAGCTTGCAGGTTGCCTCTGCTTACCTGCTTGAGCTGGTGAGATGTTATTACTGAAAGAAAAGCTGTGATCTTTCCATGTGCTACAGCAAAAGAGGCGTCTTCCGGGAAGAAAACAACAAGACAGCTCCAACTGTGATTTCTCAGCGGGAAATTGGAAGAAGATTAGAAGATACAGTGGAATAAGCATCTACGAAGGTAAAGCGACACATTGAAAAATGGGTAACAGAGGAGAGGCGATGGAGATGTGTCATTAGCATCTACAGTCTGGGAAAAGGCAGAGGTGGAGAGGCAGCATCCGTGGCCTGGGAGAAGAATGGGAAGAAACCAATGGAAAATTTGATAGTTATTTAAGTGTCCATGTAAAACCCAGCTCAACAAAACTGGGCCTTCACCCAGGACGTCTGCAAGGGTAGTGTGAGATGGTGTGGTCTCACCAGCACTGAAACAGCATCAGGGAGAACAGCAATGGTTTTTAGTTTTTGTTCCTGGGTTTGGGGGTTTCATTGGTTCTGAGGTTTCCTATGGTAAAGTGAGACAGATCTGGTAAAAAAAATTACTTGATTCAAACACTTATCCTGCACCATTAATAAATGTTATTAACCTTAATTGTGTATTTATTGGAAGTCAACCTGTTAGAAAAACTTTCTCTCCCTTTTTCAGCCTTCCCAAGACTTTTTTTCCTCCTGTGACCAGGTGAGATCAGAATATTTTAATTGCCGTAGCAGGCCAGAGCTTCACCTAAAGTAACTTTGTTCCAGTTACAAGCAAGACAATATGAAAGTGGAATTGCTGTCATGCAGTGCAGTTTCCACCCTATTTTTGCAATTCCTGTAAGTCTGTGTAATTAGACAAGCTTTGAGATGAACCCCACAGCCTCCTCCTTTGCTCAAGTGAAAGCCTTTCAGGCTTGCTGAAGGTTATTACAATAATGCTATACTGGCATGTTAAAAAATACCTATCATTTCTACGAACACACAATTGTTTACATCTATCATAAAGCTTTAAAAAAACAAAGAGCTTTTCTTCAAAGGAAAAATGGGCTCCCTTGTTATTATTATTGCAGCGTCCTTGTTTCCCCATCTTGGTGTACAAACAATATCACCATACAGGGAATAGTCTTGTGTACAGAAGCATGAAATCCAGGACCGATATATGTGCATGGCTGAAAAAAGAAGCTGGGTATGTAAAATTCTCCGATTTCACATTTGTGCTGGCATAGGATTAAGGAGATTTAAAATAGATGAACAGGTTCACATAAGAACAATTGTTATAACTTCCATCAGAACGGTATCATTGATATCCTCTTTAAAATGGTTTATGTTGCCAGAAGGAGAATGAAGAAACCTTTGTGTAAATTCACATCGAGTCACCTGCGCTAAGACTGCATAGACCTTCACAAAGTGCTTGGAAGAGCAGCTGCTGGAGTTGACGGGAACCCCATTTATTCCAACTTCTGTGAAATTTCAGGTACATTTCTCCGACGGTGGACAGCAAGAATGGATCCCCTTGACAAGCTCTTTTATGTGGGTAGTAGTTAGTAATGGTAATCACCCCACTTGGTAATCTGAGTAATAATCAGGTTGGCCCAGCTCTGATGTTCCTACTGGTACCGCAATTCACTTTAATGTAGTCAGAAGCATGTGTCCCATCATCCTTTTTCTGTGGAGGTGATCACAATCCCTCATTTTGGGTATGTCCTTCCTTCTCAAGGTGGATCCCTTGAGAGATTGTTATCTGCATTTCAATGCCTACTTCCCCCTTGCAGCTGTAAGCATTTTGAGCCACATCTTCCTCGCATCTTCCTTGYTTTTACTGTTTCCAAGAAGTCATCCTGGTGAGATATCCAGGAACCAAATGCSGTGCCAGGGGCGTTGCGAGTTCCCCAATAAGATGAGGGACTGCATTTTACAAGAATACGGTTGTGCAAGGACGGGCAGGACAGATGGCTGAACCTGCAGAACGAGTTTCAGCCATAAACGCTCTGAGCACCGTAAACGTTTGGTGGCTTTTCTTTTTTTTTTTTTGCAAGCTGAAATATATTTGGGAAGTACTTGTTCAAACTACAGACTCAGTCAAATATTAACAAGTGGAAACTGAGGAAGAAAAAAAAAAGATACTTTGAAGGGCTCAAGCATGTGTGGGTTCTTGCTGTATTTGCCTAACTATAATCACTGGGGCCACACTTGCGACAGGCTAAAATGTTGCTGTGAATAGAAAGTATACCATAAGGGTTCTCAAATATGAAAGTGGGGCTGGAACAAAGAGCAGGCACCAGACAGACTTCCCCTGTTAACGATTACTGGCCTGTCACCCTGGTGCCAGCAGTCTCAGAAATCCCGTCGGGAGCAGGCGGCAGTATCTTGCCCAATGTGATCGGGCTGCTTTGAAACCCTGCCCACAGCCTCGCTGTATTCCTCGCTACCGCCTCGTCACGGGGGAATGAACTTTATCTCTCCGCTTTTAAGAGTGTTTGCTTTAAAGATGATTTACCACACTTGACAATTACCGAATTTCCTAAATTCAGCCTGAGGTATTGTTGTTGTTATGTATCTTGCGCCTTGCAAAGCAGTACCTCGGCCGCAGAGCTGTAAATCTCTCGGCGTGCAGAAGGTCGCTCTCGATGCACGCTGCAGGTCCTCGAATGCTGCTTCCCTCTGCAGTCCCGCAGCTCAGGGTGTCAGCAGAGACACGAAAACCTTCTGACTGAAGGGAGGAAGAAAACAAAACTGTCACCTGGTCTTGCAGGAACATCAGCCCACCGTTGAGTTAGGACTCGTCTCACTGTCTTTGTCTGAAGGACGTGAGCTGCAGAGCTGGTGTAGCAGGGACAAACACACAGCTGAAAATGCTCCAGAAAAAGTTTTCAAGCTTTTTTAAATTTCTCTTTTTTAATCCATATTTTGATCCTGTTAATCAATGGGGTAGCAACTCCAAAACAATACATACACATCAGTAATGAATGTGGTCCATTTGGTGCTAATGTGATTTTCTTTAATTATGTTGTTGCTGACTCAAGCGCTACTGGAATGCTCTTCCTCCACTCGAATGTGGGGCAATACAAAGAGTTATTGTTTCATTTATATTTTATTGGGAAAACTACCAAAACCTTTATATTAGAACATTTGACACCAGTGTCAACAACATTTCCCTGGACTGCTGCTTAATATATTTTTATTATTTGTTTTCCATATGTTGGTTCTTTTAACCTGTTCTTATTAAAGTCTTCCATGTTTCAGTAATATTGTCATTGTGTTTCTTTTGAAGGAGGCAAGTGTGTGTACTGAAAGATTAGATTATACTGTTTTAAAAAAAAAGAGAAAAGGGAGAAATGTCTTCAAAATGAAGTACATCAAAAGTAAAAGTAGGTGACAAATGTTAATATTTGCAAAGTGCTTCTGCTTTGATCCTGCATTTCTATTTTTTTAAGAGCTTGACAAATGTGTCCTGTGGTTTGGCTTCAAACCTCTTTGCTTAGTGCTTTACTTGACCCACAATCCATTTGATCTTCCACTTGTTTTTCCTTCTGTCCAGGAGGCCTCTGGACTCAATAAAAGACTAGTTCTTATCTTCCACTTGCTGCTGTTCAGAGGCATCATTTTTTATTTTTGGCTGGATTAGGTTATTGTGTCTGTTTGCTTAGGCAGTTTCTAAAGAGATATTCATTTTGCTGTTATTGTTTGGGATGGTTCCCTTCCCAATTTCATGCCAGTAACAGCTATATCAGATCAGGAACTGGATCGACCGATTGATTCTGGCACTAGATGTGAGGAAGATGTGGACGCTGAAGCGGCTGGCTTGGATGGCATTTCTGTCATACAATTTCCAGGCATGCTGCATGCAGTACCTGAGCTAACTATTATTTAATATATCAGACACTTTCAGGGGCTCTGGGAAGGACTCCCCCAGGTATAAGGATCCTGTTGACCATCTTTGTTTTTCCCAAAGCTATTGAGCACTGCTTCAGGTTCCCTTGCCTGCAACCCAGTAGTTACAACTGGAGACTGGCAGCTGGCCACAGCTGGTTAAAATGCACATGCTTCTACAGCCCCCAAACACCCACCTTAGTCTGCCCCCTCTGATCCCAACCCCGGTATTGTCCACCATGTGTCTGATCTCCTACCTTCACTACGCTGCTTGCCCAATCCCAATATTGCCCAGCTCAGTAGGAGCTGTCCCACTGCCCGGCAGCCTGGGCAATCCGGAAGCTGCTTCTATGAATACTCACATTGGCCAGAAAAGCTGACATTTGACTTACTGCCTGTTTTACAGCATCAGCTCCCCCGTTCCCCCTTGAGAGCCCCTCCTCCCAAGAAACCATAAACCACAACTGAGGGAAGCACAGAGGTTTGAGCTGCCATTTCAGCCAAGTAGGCCAGGAGGTGCAGCATCCTCCAGCCATCCCCGCTACGAACCACTCCTCCAGCTCCAGGTACGGGGGCACCTCTCCACGTCTTGTCCTCAGGAGCATCCCGCTGTCTTTAAAGAAATGGAGAATAAACCATAAACTGTAGTCGATGATGCCCACTTATGTGTCAGTCTGGGAAGCATCCCCCCCAATCAAATGTGCCCCCACAATAGTGTTGCCCCAGGACTTTGGGTGATGACAGTGATGTTAGCATTATTTATGCTGCTACCAGGTTTCAGGACAGTACATCTGCCAGGGCTCCCATGTGCTGTGCATTTGTTTTCTGGTGACATGTTTAGGATATCATTTGCATTGCAGATGTGTGGCTTCCCTGCATTGCACTCGACTTCTGTCCCGGGAAAAAGGTGAGACTAATTCCACTGCTGTAGCAAGAGGCATGTATGTTTTGAATAAGTGTGAATGTGAGGAAAGAAGGGGAGCTCGCTTTTAGGAGCAACACTTACAGTGCCTTGCTTAACTGGAGTGGTTAAGCAGGATGTTATAACAGTAAAAAGACCTTTGCGGCTACATTTCTTGTCTTTAATGGGAGCATGACACCTGCCAGCTCTCCGTCTGTTTCTCTGTCCTGCAGAATACATGCCAGCGTGTGAGTGAAGAAGAGAAGGTATGCAGCAAAGCAGACCAGGGTTCAGATTTTCATGGGTACAATTGCCTGTCAATTAAAAAAAAAAAACCCACATAAAAAATTCCGAGAATGAGGAAAACTGTGATGATAGCACTCAGAGATTCAGAGAGAGCCTAGCTAGGTAAACACTTCATCACCGTAGTGGCCTCCTCTGTGTTTGTTTATCCCTTTCCATTCACTCATTTTTCATGCAGAGCTATTTCCTTTTGCTCTTACAAGTATACGAATCCTTCTTCTGGCAGCTTTGTGTCTTCTAATACTTTACCCTTAATAAGGCACTCTGCCTTTCGTGGGGTGGCAGAATGCTTTTCTTCTGGTGAGAACTATTTTGTTTTCTTTAAAAAAAAACGGCAYCAGGATTTTGCACCTTTCTTATTTCAGGGAATATCTGCAGCCAGATCAGCTATTATTTTCCAAAACTGTTTTCACAGGCATTTCCTGAAGACAGACTATCGGATAAAATGCTGACTTTAGCCTTTTCTTTATCCTCTGCGTAGGGTATTATTTTATTGTTCTTGTTTGGTTTTGCAGTTTCTTTTTCTGGGTTTTACTGAAAGCACTTTTGCCAGTGAATCAGGAGATTTGGTGTCAAAGAAGCTGTGCATGTCTCTGCTGGATAAATCCCTGAGCTTGTTTTATGATTTATAGCCAAACTAAGTTAAACAATTAATCATTATTAAGGAATGAATTAGATTAAAAAAAAAAAAAGGCACTCTTTGCAAGGATTCCTCTGCTTGGGGGATGCCTCTGATGGACAAAGGCTGCTGTAATGTCTCATTCCACCTCTCAGTCTGCGGGAGTCCAAGCGGAGACTAGAAATAACTAATGCTTGGCACTGTGCTGTGGTCCTCTCCACTGCCTTGCCAGCCTCAGGATGCCAGAAATATTGTCGAGCTACCTCTGAACAGGTCTAGTCAATCTTTAACTATTCAGGTGCTTCTGAGCCTGGAAGCCTGCCGCTTTTCCACAACGGTTATCAGCAACTGAAGGTAAGAAGATGTAGTTAGTTACTCCTTAAGTACAGTGCTTCTTTCTGGGGAAAAAAAATCCAACAAAACAACCAAAACCATGCAAAATGGAGGGTGTAGACTAACAGATAATAATATTAACTGTTTTAATAAAAATAAAGTTTCTCCCCTCCCCTGTAGCCTTCTCTTATGCCCTCTCCCCGCACTGTTAACTGGATATACAAATTTCCTCAGATTTCCTGGAGTGACTCAGAGAAGACCAGGCATAATTTTCATGCCCGGACACTGGTGTGCTCAGCAGTAATTGCTTGATTTGCATTAAGATGCAATATGTCATTGCTAAAGGGAAGGGTGTACATGAGGTGGAGAGTCGGGGGTCCCAAAAAGCAGCCTCTCCAAGGAGCTCCTCTTTTCCTTGGACTAACGACCTGCTGCATTGTCTCTCTGAACTTCAAGCTAACGGGAAATGCGTCTTGTAGAAGATGAGAAATTTTGAACCACATCTAAGCAGCTGGGATCCAAGGGAGGGGATTCATCCCACTTAATTGAAAGTTAGATGTTTGATTTCAGCTAATTGTCCAGATTAGTTGATGGCCAGAGAGATTTAATGGCAAGGAGTGATTTAACCTAGTTTAGTCTGGACACTTATGCTAGGATGAAACAGGTCACCTTGCAGGGATGCCTATTTCCCCATAAAAAAGACAGCAAACTTGCCTAGATGTGTAACTTTTGCATGGCCGAGAATCCATCCTCCAAATATTTCACATTTCTCACACATTGCATGGCTTTAATAGATCATTTGTTCCTTAAAACATTCTCACTCTCTGGATGTTACAGGAGGGAGAGTGCAGAAGGCTTACGCACGCACAGTGGGTACGACTGTGCGTGTGCGTGCTCCTCCACAGGGGGCAGAAAAGGAGAGTGAGGAACGCAGAGAGAAGARGAGGATCCAGCATCTTCTGAAGAGCACTCCAGAGTGCTTGTGCTGTGCGCGCCTGCGCTACTGCTTCTACTCAGCACTGACGTTTTGTTATCTCCTCCAGCTTTTTTACCTGCCGCAACCAAATTGGCATCCCAAGAGTTCAAATTCTGTGTTATCTGCCCGGTGTCTGTTACAGTCAGGCCCGATCCTTGTCCTGGTTTCGTAGGTCTGGTTATAATGTTGCTTGTGCAAGACAGCTATGTAAGTGCATGCGTGGGTTGACCCCCTCCATGGACAAGGATTAACTATTTGGTGTCTGAGATGCATTTCTGTGCCTCTGTGTGGTTATTTTACTCCTCTGGGTCTCCTATTTCAGCCCAAGCATGACCCTGCCTGGCAGAAGGTTTCCCAGCACCGTGCCTCAGACAGAGCCTGACCCGGGGGGGCAATGCCAGCCATGGCCATCGCAGAAGACCCCTGAGGCTGCGCTCATGCGCGCCGGCTTTCCTCGACACTGTACAATATGGGGAAAGTCTGTCTTTCATTTTTGCATTCGTGGAAGTGTGAGTGGCTTTTTGCCTTGGCACGAGCAAAGCTGAGAAACCTCCAGGGAGGATGAAATAGCAGGAAGAAAAGTACGCGCAGCAGTTTGCAGAATGGAAACTTTTATAAGTTGGGGTGGTTCAGCGTTGTTATAACACCTGTCAAGGGTAGGAAATAATACCTTGACCCTTCCCTAGTGCTGCTTAGACAGGTGCTGATACAGTGATGGATGTTACTTACACAGGGATAAGAGGGAGGCAGGAGGAGGGGCTCGTTCTTGCCAGAGAAATAAGTAAGGTAAAAGGTGCAGTTTTAACAGGTCTGGAAATGCTGGGCAAGAGCAGTGAAGGATAAGCATGACAGGAAGCATATTAAGAGAAGCAAGTGAATATAGCTTAAAAATAAGTAAGTAAGCAGAGTTAATCTATAAACCCAAACTTGAACCAATCTCACACTGAAACTTGAAGTTTGAATGCGCACAGTTATCTTATATGAACTATTTTCCATTTTAAGGAAGGGCTGTCATTGCTGGGTCTGACCAGAATTGGCTTGCAAGGTGTAGCACTGTGAAATGTTCAGGCAAGATTTGTAGCCTGCCTTGAAACGGGAAATACTGGAAATCACATGAGAACTTGTGGTGGATTTTTAGTTCCATTTTGGAGACACAAGAGATTTGGTCTTGATCCAGCAAGACAAGTAGCTGTGTCTGACCTTTAAGTGTGTGAGTGGCTCCTTTATTTTTGTGGGACTATGCAGGGGCTTAGTGTTACAGTAAGTATTACACAGGTAGAGAGATACCCCACAAAAACCTTCCTTCACGTGATCTTTTTAGGCATCCAGGCTTTTGTGAAACATCCAAAATGAGGTGAATGCCACCATCTTGTGAAGTTTGTTATCACCACAAGCTGCCTGGGTTCACTCATTTGCCCAATAAGATGCCACTAATGTGAATTATGCAAGTAAAACCAGTAATTTTAGTTTAATATCGATCTCTCATGAATAGTTTGTTGTTGCCTTCAAACAATTAATTGGTAACCGGCAGGGCTATCCGAACCTTGTGGATTATTTGAGGTACCTGCATATTAGCATTAATCATCGACTGACCAAGGCAAATCTTAAAAGGGATGGGGAAAGAGATAATCTTCTACCTGTCCCTTCTGCTGTTAAGTTTATCTTCTGCTTGGTGCCAAAGATAGCAGACTCGCTTTCTGTTGTTCTCCCCCACAGATGGCTGACATAGGCAGTGCCCATCCCCAGCACGACCACCTTTTATGCTCTTGCCCTTCCTGAAATCTGCCAAAGTGGTGGCATACAGGGCAGGAAATCTGCTTTTGTGCCCGCAGAGCGGGGCTGTGGGATGCTGGGCTCCTCTGCACCCCAGCCTTCCACCTTGGTCCCTCATCTACCCTTTGCTGCCTCCTGTCGCATTTGGAGCCGAGCAGCTCACATCACCTTCCTTTCCCCAAGTCTGAGTTTTATCACGCTCCTTTTCCAAGTTGACTTTTCCTCCTCAGAAATGGGAAACCCAGTTCTGCCAAAGAGTGAGTGGCAGAGGCTGTAAGTGAGGGTCCTGGGCAATTTGGGGCTTTTATACAAGGCTTCTGTAACTCCCTTAGGAAAATGGTCATCACGGCCTTTATTTTGGTCATTAGTGTGGCTGTAGCCAAAACCCAATTTGCCATAGTTCTTTCTGCTTTGTGCATGAGAGCTCTGGGAGTTTGGTATTCTACCTTAGTTGGCTCTCCCATGGTCTTAAATGACAAAATAACATTTCAAGAAAAAACTGAGGGTTTCTTTTTTCCCCAGAATAAATGGTCTTCCATGAAATGTATCTGAAAAATTCCAGGACGCCCTCTCTTTTTTAAGAGACCCTATAGACCCAGTGTTTTTCTACTGAGAGCAACTGAGGAGATTTTCCTTCTGCTTTGCTTCTCCCTTGCCTTCCCCCACATCCCCCATTTTCCCTCTTGTATTGTTACCTTAAACAATGCCTTTTTGGAAAGCATACTCTTTATAGAGGTGCTTTGTTAAAAAGCAAAACAAAAACACAAAACCAACAGCAAATAACAAACTTCCCCCAAATCCCCACAGAAACAAATAAGACGACTTTGAAATTGGAAAGCACTGGCACACGGTGCCGCTGAGCCCAGATGTTACAGCCCAGGTAAACCTCAGTTGCCCTCCAGTTGCTCTGCTGACTTATTTTTTACCTTCCATTTGATGCTTTTCCATTGAGCCCCAAGGTTTCCAGGCTCAAGTACCAACATCCACAGAGACCAGCTAATTGGCAACGAGAGATCGGAGTGTGTATAGAAATCATGTTCCCTCTGCTTCCTCCCTCCATGTCTTGGTATCTAAAAGGGCTCTCAAGGAAGGTGGCTATAATGAGAAAGGTGGATTAGAGACTATATGCTTATAAGTGTGTAGGCAAAGGGAAGCTGAGAAAGACCCCACTGAGCTGGAGCAACTGGCATGTACTAGGATGAGGGTTTTTTTCCCAAAGACCAGGAGCTGCTGTTCCTCCTCCCTCAGCCCTCATGAGCTTTCTGGGAAGAAGAAAAGTAGGTGCCCCATCTGCGTAGTGCCACATGCCCTTAGCTAACCCTCAAACCTTTTTGCAGGCAGAGGACAGCTGAGCTCTCCCGTTCCAGGCAGGACCCTGAAAATCCCTCTTTCCCTGCAGCTTGACTTCCAGCTATTTATTTTGTGATGGGCACCATCAAAATAACCATGCCGTGATTAGGCGCCCTCTTTGCACCACTCAGTGTTCATGAAGGACAGATGGATGGGGGTCAAGGGAAAAAACATGTCTAGTCCTTTCTCATTTCTTCTTAAAACCGTACATGACTCTTAATGTTACAGCCTCACGAAGTATTTGGAGACTGTGTTTATAATCTTACCTTTGGAAGGACCTTAGGCCTAGTGGATTTATTATATCATTGTGTCTAGAGGAATTTCTGTATTTTAAAATATCCTCTGGGCCCAGGGCTATATAAAATACTCAGACACATTTCATTCTGGTGATTATGAGTAAGTATTAATTTTTTTAACATCCTGCCACATCTGCGGTGTTGATACCACAGGACCAATTTCTCCTGACAGATACTCCAGGGTAAAGTAGCTCATGTGAGGATCATGCAGCACATACAAATTGTGTGCAGGCAATTGTATATGACCTTCTCTGCATTGTCCTACCAATGACCCTTTCTCTAATCAGGCAGAAATCATGCTCCTGAAGAGTGGGAGGTATTACTGCTTCCATGCTGGCCTGTTCCTGGGCCCCCGCTGCACAGACATTGCCAACAGTAACAAATTGCTCTGAGTTATGTGCAGCGGTTTAGAGACGTGGACTAGTTATTTGAGAGGGAGCTGAGACACCAGCAAAGGGCAAAAGAGAGAAGAAAAGAAAAATCCCAAATCAAATGAAATGAAGCTGCTTCATCTAGCAGGCTTCTCGCAAAACTGATCTCCCATTTCTTGTTTCTGGATCACACCTTATTTATCTAATGGGGGACCACATGCAGAGTTTTGAAAGTAAACCCCTTACAAATAAAGAAATGTCCCCAAGGGCTGTGGATAAAGACAGGGTTGGACTAAACTGCATTTCCAGAGGTGGCAAATCAGTGTTTTATTGTTTCTTTAGTCACAGTTTCCTAGGTGTAAACCTGGCTGTGATATTGATTGCCTCGCTCAGAGGCACCTTTCAATTTGAAGAAGTGTGATAAAAACAAGGGACCTCCTCCCACATACTTGAAAGGAGAAGGCAGATCCAGAAGAGTGAGGGCCCTGTCTGGTAAAAGCCAGGTCCATGGAGGCCACTGGAGCAATGCTGATTGCCATGAGCAGAAAGCCAGGCCCTGTGTTTGTTTTGACTTGAAAAAGAAACTTCTAAGTTTAACACCATGGGTCTATAATGTGGAGGTTTCAAAAATGGGAGCAGAGCTGTTTAGGGTGACCCTTTGATGGTTGTATTGATGTGCAAAAGCGATGCCATTAGATTACCGGTCTGCAAAGATAACTAAGTTTCACCCTCATTGATTCAATTCAGTTTGCCCAGATACAGGTTTCTTGCTTGCTTGCTTTCTTCCCTTCCATTGCTTAGCGGTCACCATGTTAACACTCAGTACATTTGCCTGATACAGAGGCCTGAAGGGCTGGAGATGCTCTGGAGAGGAAACTGTCAGCTCCTGAGGAGCAAAGGGCTTCACAGGCAGAATGGGATGTAGCAGCAACGTGACCCAGACCTGTAGAGATCTGGAGCAGAAGAGTGGGTGGGAAGAGGTGTTGATACAAACTCCAGGGCAAAAAGCAGGCTATGCTGAATAAGTGCCTCTCTCTTTCCTGGGCCGCTGCCTGGGTACCAGAGTGCGATGCACCAGAGAAGTCAAACATTTTTCAGTTGGATAAGCAACTGTGGCACGTCGCTGGGAATGGAGACCCAAGGAACAGGTGCTGAGTTCTTTGCTTAAGTTATCCTTCCAAAATCCCGCAGCATGTTGGGGAAGTGGCTTCCCCAGGCTTTTTGCATGCAGAGAGAGCATTAGAGYGCCACATTTTTAAATAGATGTTGATCCATGAATTCTGCTGGGAAAAAAAAATCTGACCTTAATAGCAGCTACAAACTGCTATTTGGATCTACGTAACCACTGTGGGGATCGTGTCTCCAGGATCAAAGTTTGCAGTAAAAAAGGAGATTGGCTTGATTTATGTTGAATCAGCTCCTCCCCAACAAAAACACTGTGCCAAGACCCTGGGCATCAGTGAGGCTTTCAGTTAACAGCTTTGGAGGGTCTGAGGGCTGTATCCGCAGGGACTTGCTGCTGAGGCTGCAAAGCTATACATTGCTCACGGGTTAGCCACCTGTATGCGAGGCAGGGGCTGTGCCTGCCTTCCACAGGGACAACCACTAGCAGACCACTTACTTGTGAAATTGTTCATTCCATTAAAATAAAAGGATTTAAAAAAAAATTTGTTTTTTTAATTATAAAACTTTGAAATACTGGGTTATCTTTTTCTTTTCCTCTTTCTCTTTTCTTTTTTTCCCATTATCTCTTTTGCTGGATAGTGCAACAAGTGAACTCTTTCAATTATTTCCCTCCTGTTGCCTCTCCCTGATGTTTCAACATTTCCTTGGCTTTGGAGGCGCACTGACCACTTAAAGCAAAAATAGGTGGATCCTGGATATGTTTCACTCACCAGAAAAGAAAAGTCCAGGGAAGAGGGAAGAAAACTTTTCCAAGTGTTTCACAAGTACAGCTCCCAAAATCAGTTGAAAAGAAAATCTGGCGAGACCTGAAAACTGGAAATAACTTTGAAAGTCCAGCTCGCCCCTGAAATGGCACTTCTGTTATTTGGCCACCATGAGCAGCAATGCATAGGATGCTTCTCACCACCTTGTGAGCATACAGTGAAAATCTACGGGAAGCTGCAGCGTTTCCAGTCCAAAGTAACGGACTTTAACGCTTTTTTAATAGACATCAGTAACAATGTGTCTAGATCCACCCAAAACCCCAAAGCCAAATCAGCTTTGGGATGGAATAGAGGAATTTCATTTTTCCTCACTTTCACTGCTGGGACAGACAGCCTTCCTCCCTTATGAGGTAATTTAATTTTCACATTATGCTTTATGGGATATCCTTTATTTACCTAATGCTTTCCTGTCGAGTCTTTTCAGACTATGAATCTTGTATATTTTATATACACAAAGGTGACTTTTCCTTCCTTTAATGACTGTGGCTTATCAGTGCAGGCAACCGATACTGGACTCATAAATATGTCACTCTCCAGTTTGCAGCAGCCCCTTCTGCTTCGTAAGACTGTTCCTTGCTGCTCGCTCCTCCCTTTCGCTCGCTGCATCTCCGTGGTCCGCTCGTCCCCTCGATGCTGCTGAACTCACCATTGGCTGGTATAAATAAATCACTGATTTAAGCTATAGGTGAAAATCATTGTGAAAGGAGCACGCAGAGGAATGTAATACAAGGTCGGTGGAGCCAGCGCCTTCCGACTCCAATTAAATATTTCCTGTAAGTCGGTGCCAATTGTGCATCTTGTAAGAACATTTGAAAGCGGGAGCTTGAACTCTAAGGGACCCTCTCGCCTCGAAACCTGTTTCCTGTTTAACAAGATTTAACAAGTACAACCAAACATGCGCCATCAGCAACAAAAGTCATTGTAAACGGCTCCAATGTGCAAAGGTGCTGGGTTTCCTCTTGGCCCCAAACACCTATCGACCCTGCCGGGCCGTCACGGGGCAGCTGCAGCGGGGTGGTGCGGTGCCCCTGTGCCACAGGACTGGTGTAGGCTCAGCCATTTTGCTGAGAGAGGTGGAAGAAAAGAGGGAAAAGGCAGCTTTTTCCAAARGGGTCAAAGCTTGTTGGGTGAAAGCTTCAAGGCTTGGTCTCACTCTCCCAGGAGTTTTCTACAGAGGATGTGATAACATCTACTCTCTGCTGTCTGCCTCTTCAGCTCGAAACACAGCCTTGCTGCTTACGAGATGCCTCGAAGACATCACTGTGGTCAAAGACATCACTGTGGTGCCTGGGGCAGGCTGTAGCCCAGGCTGAGCTCCCTGCTCAGCCAAAAAAGAGGCCCAAAGCAGAGATCAGCCACTGCCAGCCTTTGGATGTGCAATCAGATATGGGGAGACTGGTTGTGAGAGCCCCAAAGTTTAGGGAGTCCACAGGGTGCCCGCTTCTGGCTGTAAATGCAATGGGGACACTGAAAACATGTTCACTGTGGCCAGGCACTGAGAACACAGTGCTGCTTCCTAGAGAGCTGTACAGTGATAGGAGACATCCATCCATATATATATATATACACACTCATACGTAAAATACATATGCCTAAAAAAAATGTGTGTGCATATATACCTATATACATCTAACTGGTACAAATTTCTGTGCACTATGCGTGTAACTCATACTAGAAGCTCTTGCAGCACACTCCCTGTACCTCTCTCCCTAATTCAAAAGGCCTGGGACTTGGGATGAATCCTCCAGGTGCTCCTGAGATAACAACGATAACAATGACTGGAGCAACAATCCCATCCGTTTACTGCAAACGTAGTGGCATTCGTACACCAAAAAATACACATCTGACCAAAGTTTCCAAGTGCATAGCCCATGTCTTGCCACTCTTCTGCAATCAGCTGCTCCTCCCGCCTGTGCCATCCCCACAGTAGCCAACAACCAGGGCAAGGCCTGGGAGCAAAGGGAGGACGCGGGTGGAAAAGAGCAAAAGAAACGATGTAAAGTGGAGCTTAATGTGATGGAGACGACTCTGTTCTCAATACTGGTCACATGCTGCTAAAGACTTTTCAGCCATGGATGTTAAAACGAGAATCATTTTCTTTAAGGAGGCCGTGAACTTGATATATAAGATATATTAAAACCGATTTTCTCATTGTCAGGGAGGAGAAGCTTGGGAATTTGATACAGGCTCCTCAGCTACATGCTAAATGGGCTGTCCTTTATTTGAAATCCATCATTATGGGATATAGTTCGAGTTCAGGGAGGATAGCACTTTTCTGAGAGAAGGCTCCTCGGTCTTTTCCTGGACTCCCCAGGCCATGCTCAGCCAAGAGCTGAATCTGCCCTCTCTGCCTGCTGCAATGCATGGCATCAAAACAAGGGGCCTGTGCCTCAAAGAAAAGTCTCTGCAAGGTCCTCGTCACCCAAAGCTGAGATGTGCTGGCATCACTGCCTTGTGGCTGAGGAGCAGACGCCCCATCAGGGCCTCTGGGACGGTCCTCCTTCCTCCACAAGCTGCCTGTGAGTCTTCCTCACCATGGCTCGGGGTGGTTTGTCTCTTCCCATGCACCATGTCCCGAGCTCAGCCTCTCTGATGCTGCCTGGGACCTGGCAGCCTTCTCGAACATGGACACATGCACCAGGAGCGAGCAAGAGCAACGCTCAAACAAGAGCGTTCAAACAGCTGGCCTGGTCTTTGCAGGAGCAGGTGCCTGAGGACTTATTCATACCCCCTACGCACCGCCACTCGTGACAAGATGGCAGCCGGCTGCTGGGCTGCAGCGGGTTATTTACATTGCCTCACGTCTGTCATGGGCCTGGCGCACGCCCTGTGTGTGCGGGTGGTGAGAAATCAGAGGCAGCTTTCCCGCAAGGGATGCGGGCAGGGTCTGCGGCCGTGTTTGCTTAGGAGTTTTTACCAACCAAGGCTTTGCTGACGGCGTCCGCCCCACACTGCAGCTTGGGCCGCCGCTGCGCAGCTGTGGGGAAAGCATCTGAAGATGTTCCTGGACCTGCCTGCTGGGGAACAACAGGCTGTATCACCCTGCCCCGGCCTTGCAGGCAAGAAGCCCGTCAGGCCATGTCTGCTCCACCAACCCCCTTTCCTCAAAGGCAGAGAAGTGGGCAAGGCTGGCCAGTGCCATGGCTGGTGCAAGCCAATGGTTCAGTGTGGGATAGAGCTGGGCTTTGGCTGAGATGGGAAGTGCTCCCAGTTTCTCTCACCTAGACATAGCATCACTTGTTGACACGAAAAGGGCGTGTGAGTCTACTTTGGTGCCTACATGCTGAAGTGTCTAGCTTCATCATCCTAAACTGACTCCAAAATCACGTGTAAAACCAGGACATTGTACGATGCTCTGCTGACTTCAGCAAAGCCACCCATTCCTGCTGTCTCATTGCGGCACAGGGGCAGAAGTGCAATGTTCTAGGATCTTGGGATCTGGCGTGGCAAGCGAGAGTTTCGGGGCGCTTCTCCAGGAGAGAAGCCCGCAGGAGGAAGGCGAGACTCCTGCTTGTGAAACCAACAGTTCAGACATGCAGCTTGGAGGAGACCTGCGCAAAGTGCCCATGTGCAAAGCAGTGGCACAGGGGAAGACTACACTTCATCTCCATGCATAGAAGGGCTTTGATTTACAGTAAATTTGCACCGATGGGCCATAATAGAAATGCTTCAGGTACCGTTAAAGCACAACAGCACCTGTAAGCTGAAACTGAGGTGGATCCCTTAGCGTTAAATGCTGGACATGACATAACTTCTGAAAGAAGCAGCTCCCAGCCTAAGGAGCCCGAAGCCTCACTAGGTAATATACACAAGAAGGAAGGAAAGCTGTAACGTATTTGCCTTGTACAGATGGGAAACTGAGGCATGCTGCGACCCTGTTTTCTGAGAGTGTGACTTGGATTTATACAAGGTCTCTGGAGCACAGCTGGGCATTAAAATCAGAAACTGTGTCTTATGTCTCTGCTTAGGAGGAGGAGGGGATGAAGTGACTGGCAAACATTTCCAGACAGACGGTGGAGTGGATTAGTACAAAAGAGGATGCAGATCTCGGCCGTTCAGCTGCCAGCAGAAAGGAGGGGGAGTACAGTTAGGCAGCTGGTGGAGAAACAGGTGCAGAGAAGGTTTCCTGATAGCAGTGCTGTCATCCTGCTTTGAACCCTCAGCTCCTCAGTAAATCTTCCCTCTTGGAACTCTCTCTTCAAAGTTTCATTTCCTCACGTTCCTGAAATAGTTCTCGATAAGCAACTTGTCCTGCTGGTAAAACTCTTTTGGTTACTTTCCTAGAAATCTATTTTCATGTTTTCTCACTGGGCTTCAGCTGCTTGCATTCCCATTCGGAAAAAAAAATTAATGAAAAAAAATCCAGCCAAGGCTTAACAAAACAAGAAGGTGAAATGTTTATGTTTAGTAGCACAGCAGGACCTTGTCTGTCAACTGGCTTTCCAAGCAATGTCATAAATTTTTGGTGGTAGAACTTGCACTTAACCAGAGGGCCAGGGGGAAGGAAAGATGAAAATATATTCTTTTGCATGTAAAGGATCTGCAGGAAATACAGACTTTTTACTTTCAGAGGCTTCTTGAGGGCATTTTGCCTTCAGGCTACAGGCAATTAAGATGGAATAAAGCAGAGGTGGTCAAGCTGCAGTTTTTAAGGCACGAGGAGCCCTTGTGCAAGGCAGGTGCTCTTCCCATGCTCATCTGTCTCATTGGAGACACACTGGGGCTGCGATGGCACAGGGCTCCTGGGCAATCCCAGGTGGTGGGGGAAGAAAACTGGCAGGGTATACTCGGACTAACGTGGCTAAATCACCTCGTAACCCAGTCCACATCCAGATCATCCCCACCCCATAGGAAAGCAGTGGGGAATCACTGCTATCCCCAAATAATGAACTTCTGCCAGAACTCTGCCCTCAGCTTTCTGATGCCGGTGGCGTTGTGCTGTCCCACAGCTCTCGCCTGGAAAGATTTTGACACGTAGCTATGAAGGTTTGCCTGGGGGAAACTTGGCCATCCTGTTTTGTAGGCCAAGAGTTTTCACAGAGACTCATAATAATGTGGGAGCCCAGGGCTACTACAGGAATGGGAGTGCTGGAGGGAATAAAATTTGGGGGGGGGGGGCACTTGGCTGTTTGTGGTCTCTTTAGGTGAACTAACTACCATTCCTTGCGGCAAGTGCAGAGGTCTCTGTATAAAAAGCTGCAATAAGAGAATGAGAGGTGGTCTTACTGGGATGGCACCAAAAAAGGAGGAAGAGTTTGCCCCGGTGTGACTTGGATACATTATGTTAGAAGTGGGTCATCTGATGAGAGCATCTGGGGAAAGAGGCTCTGCTCTTAATTTGAGTGCAAAGCTCAAACAGCAGCTTAGTAACTTCTGTGGACTGGGAAACCAGATATCAGGACCGTTGGTTTCTCTTCTGGAAAATTTTTAGCTGATTTTGGGTGTCTAACAACAGATGAAATAACTAGTGCCAATTCTGCAGCTGTCATTAGAGAGAGCTGTTTTCACATGATGTGCCAGGACTGTTTCGTAGGGTGAGAAAGGCAGAATGAAAAATGTGCTAAAAGTGACCCCCTCATGAAAACCCTGCTTTTAATTCCTCGGCAGCATGGGGCAAAACCGAAGCCTGATGTGGGCAAGGGCTGCCTGGAGCCCTTGGGACAATTTATCCAGCCTGTCCACCAGCCCTGGTAGCTTTTTCTCCTGGGAACCTCTTGGCAGCCTGGACGAGCTATTCTGGTGTTGCAACCTGCCTACAGTTGCCATTTCTTTCAGGGGACCTTTTTCCTCATCRTGTGAAGCCCCACATCCATCTAGGGCCAAAGAAAGTCCCCTTTCCTTTGGAGAGAGAGTGGATGGGAAGAAGTTGCTGCCCCCGCAACGGACTCAGCCCTCCCGATGCTGGTTCCCTAACCATCCCAGATGGCTGTACCATCTTTCCCAGGTGACAGGCAAGGGACGCGTGTGTGCACACGTGCAGCAGGTCTGGAGCACCTTGGTGTCTCCAGGAAGCATGTGACGGACTGTGCCTGGCTGTGTGGGTCTGGCGGTTTGATGAGGAAGGGGAGGCAGCACCCAGCCCCCTGCTCCTACTGCAGGAAGATCCAGGGCTCTTCTGAATGGAGACATGGAAAGAAGCTCACAAGCTTTAACAATATTCCTTAATAGATAGGTCATCACAGTGTAGCTACCCCATTAGCAAACAGCATATTTCTGTTTGATTTTCATGTATTTCTTCCCACTCAAGTCTGACACAAACAAAAAACACTTCCCTCAGCTTAGCCCAAAGGTGACCTCTGGGCAATACAGTCTCAGAAGTACCCAAACTGCACACACCCTAAACAGAGACATACATTTTTGTAGAGTCAAGAAGTCTTTTGTGTGGGTTTGCAGCAACTTACAGGCATTTGGGAGGGAATCAAACAGGAACCAAGACAGTAATTCCTCTAGTGTACATCAGAACTTAACACAGTAATTCCTCTAGTGTACATCAGATCTTAACAAAATAGCCCCGTACCGTGCTTCACCCTCTGCGCTCAGACAACTGCCCTGCGAGCAAAAGCCTAGTTTCTCTGGGATCAGAGAGATCCACCATCCCATAGATCATCCTAGAAAATCACATTCATTTGGCCTGACTGCAAACTCTGGATCCAATCACCGTCTCATTTGGGTTAATGGTAGTTTCTCATTGTTTCTCATAGTTTCTCATTGAGTGTCATGGCAGCACAAGAAGGTTCCATCCCAGAATGCACAGAGGAGTGATATTTAAATCATCTTAGAATTTAAACATTTCAATATTGAATATTTAAACATCAATGTTGGCATAATTTCCTAGCTTACTGAAGATGGGTTCCCTAGTGCTGCGAGGGGATCCTCACTGGTGGCTGAATACCATTAAGAATCTTTGTTCCCATTTGTCTTAACCCTAATAACTGCAGCAAATTGGTTTTAAAATAGTGAATCAGGAAAATCTGCAGAAATGAGTCACTTTTTTGTGTATATTGCACATATTAAACATGCAGAATGAAGAAAATTTAGAGTCATCAAAGCACAATTTCCGAACAGACTTGCATCATTAAAAAACCATTTAGCTTCGTAGTTCAAGGTTAAGTTTGTTCCCAGAAGATGAGGTAATTTAGTAAAATAATAATGCTCCCATTAAACAAACGCCGTAATAGAACTGAGCCTTAGCGGCTGCAAAGGAAGGAAACCATAACTTCTGTCAAAGCACAGGGATGAGATTAGCGTTAATAAAGCATTCCTCACAAAGCAGAATGATAGTATATGGGGGAAGGCACATCCAAATAGCTCTCATTTCCACAACGTTTCCTCTCAGATATGGGCTTTTTAATTAGCCATCGGAAAGAAAACTGAAAGTGTACTTTCTCCTTCTCGGTTTCTCCCTGACTATTAATCTCCATGCTGAAAATGGTGCCACCAGTCCATGTTATTGTTATTAGCTAGTGGAGACGTAAAAGAGCTACATTCATATTCCTTATCGCAGCCCAGAGGTATTTCCTTTGTGTTACGAGGAGTATTTTGATTAGTTTTGGCTGTGTCTGCAGGGAAGACACAGTTTATATTTTCCACAGCTAAAATAATTTCTAGAAATAAAGGTTCCTTCCAGCACTCACTGGCATTTATTGGTGGGGTTTAATTGCTGAATGGGTTTCATCGCTGAGCCACTACCATTCCTTTTTTAACTCCTCTTGGTTTCATGACTAAGTTTGAGGCAAAACATTGATAGTGAATTGTTCCTGGAGCTGGTCCCTGATTTTCAACAAATCATTTATTTGAGGAATGTAACTTTTCACCCCTGCAACCGCACTGTCCACCGGCAGACGTGGATCATCGCTCATTTGCAGAACCAGGGAGGTATTCTGTTGGGAGGGATCTCAGAGGGCTACCCAGTCCTTTTTTTTCCTAAGTCTTGCCTTCCCCTAAGGTGTTTAATCTGCTTTTAAAAGCACAGGTGATGGGGATTCTCCACTCTTCTCTGGCAGACCTTTAACATTGCCTGTACCTTTCTCAACGGGCAGCCCATTGCTTCTGTCTGCCAACAGAGAAAAAAATACTCCTTTTCTCTTTGCAGCAGCCTAATTTATATATTTGAAGCCCGTTACCTGAAGACCCACTTACTCTTCCCTTCATCAGACTGGGCAGCCCCCAAATACTCAGTTTCATTCCAGACGATGCAGCAGGTGGGATCTGAGCCTGCGGAACAGTTTCGAGGTGGCTTGTCGCTGCTAATAGCAGATGCTCTCCATCCTGCTTGCGCCCCATGCTTCCTTGGAGCCARGGTGGTACGGGGGTGCCACGCACAGCGTTGTGCTGGGCAGGAGCCGTTCTGCCCACTCCATTTCCTACACACAGCCCGGGGTACGCGCATGGGCAGACGAGCAGTCACAGCACTTTTGCTTTCCAGCAGGAAAAGCTCCCTGGCAAATCCGGTCACGGCAATTCAGGATGACGCAGCTCTGGTTCCCTGTGGCTTTTTACCACATGGAGGGGAAAGGAAAGAGTAATTTTCTCCTTCCCCTCTGCAGAAAGTGGATGTGGCAGCTGGGCTGACAGCCACCAGGTAAGAGCCATGACAGCACCCAAAGCCCAAAAGAAGAAGGTTTGCAACAAACATTGCTGCTCACTTGTTGCTAAATCCTCGCYACAGAGAGAAAAAAATTTATTGTGCTTCACAGGTGTACAGGTTTTGCTTGAGGGAACTGATGGGAAACGTAACCCACTTTTGGGTATAACAGGCGTAACACACTCACGCTTACGCTTTCCTTCTTGAGGCTGCTAATTTTGCATGACTAAATTTGCTGAGGAAACCAGATTTAAAAAAATCAAATGCTGGCAAAGTTCCTGCTGGCTTAAGAAAAAGCAGGACTGCGTTCTTCTTCGGTTTGTCTTTTGTTTTGCTCACAAACCTGAAGTGAGCAGAAGGTTTAGAAGTGCTAACTGGGGATCAGCACAAGTCCCTAAATAATTTTATGACCACTTGTATTGTTTTGTATGTGGAAAATGRAAAAAAAAACCCAACAATGGCAAACGGGCCCCTGATWCATAGATTCCTGTCACCTCAGACATTTCCTACTTTGGCAGCCTATGAATGTGGCTCCAGATGAAGGATCAGGGTACACTTCACTGTGAATTTATTTTCTGGAGCTGTTATTAAGCTCTCCAAGTGCTTTTACTCTCTGCAGTTGCTATTACCCTAAACCATACAGGTCAGGGTTTCGCCTACTGGAGCGACACGGGCTTATGTATAGCAGCCCCCAGGACAGCTTTGCTCTCCTAGCTGAGCCGTTGCAACATCTCACAAGCAGTGTCAGTCAGAGATGCAAAGCAACGGGGGGGCTGTGGAGGAAACTATCGGCACCCAGGGCTGACACCAGCACCTGGGAACTCATACACCGGGTGCCCAAGCCACCCACCACTTCTCTTTGTCAGCCTATATCCCCAGTCTCCATAGCGTACGCAAGAGCAACGCTCCTGATGTAGAGGCAGTTAGATACAGTGAGCTAACCCCGTATTTGTGGAAGATCTGGAGCAGATTTCTTCCACTTTTATAGCATATGCCTCAGAAGAGTCTTTGTCTACTRCAGAAATCTCCCTGTGCCCTACAATCCAGGGAGCAATAAAAAAGGTATCTAAAAAATGTGGCAACAGTGCAAAGCCAGCAGTGCTTGAAATCAAAACAAAGTCTTCAGCGAGAAAAATGAGCTTTCCGCTCTGGAAAAATTCCCGATCCCCAGTTTCCCAAAATGCCATCGCAAAACATTATTATCTTGGCACTTCCTATCTCTACCATGTGTCATTGAAATGGCCTGAATGAAGTTGCTATTTGCAGTGTGTAGTTCATGCAAAACTTGTCTCAATGAAGCCACTTAATTGCTCTTCTCTGGAATATTAGGCAATTGGCTCTTCTGTAGTAGTTATCCTTGTCAACGCAGAGATCTCATGACTCACTGTCATGAGGGAGGCTTCTCCTTCCTGCCAGTAGTAATAATCAGCTCACTACCGAATCTGCTTGCTCCTGCAGATGGGAGGACACCTCCTGTCTTTGTTGCTGGCTTCAGGAATGCATCAGAAATGATTGTATTCAAATGAAGGTAGCAAGGTAAGGCCCTTTTCTCCTTTAAGAAACTCTGCGGGATGGAGGTAATGGTAGATAAACTTCCTTATGCTATTCATTAATACTGAATCRTTTCTCGAATAACTGTTTGGGAAGTATTGCTACAGCTTGATTTGGAGACTTTATAGCCAATGCTGCGTTTCTATGATGCTAAAGTAGTGCCAGATAGTGCTGTCACCCAGAGAGATGACTGAGCGTCATCTGTTGCATCATTTATAAATTTAACCCTTACTGGAGGCTACCCCAGGCTCGAGCCATTCTGTTATGAAGCCTGATTGAGGAACTCAGTTCACAAGCGCATAGTTCCCTCCAACCTTCTCAGTTAGTGTAAAGCAGGTGCTTTAAGTTCCGCAAATGTAAAAAGTGCATTCCTGAATGACAGCTAGTATGAACAAGCTCCCCTAAAACAATGAAAATGAATTGTTAAACTGACTCCATTATGAGATTCTCCTTCCAATAACACACCGCTAAAACTCAGGAGCCCACTTCAATTCATGTTGAAGGCATTTAGATTTGAAGGTATTTAACATGCTGGGGATGGGAGAGAAAAAAACAGGAGAGGGACTGCCTTATACAGCCTTTTTTTGGGAGGTTTCTGTAAGTGCCCGCTGCTGGCAGCTGTTGGAATGGGACATGAGGTGAGGGAGGTCTTCGATGGCTTATTCCAGCAGTTCTCTTCTTACTGTGATTTCTCAGGTTTCCCCCATTCTCCATCCTCTACTGTCTTTCTCTTTTTACCTTCCTTCCTTCTAGCTCCAGGGGAGGCCCTCGCCTGCTTGCTAGGCACCGAGACTGTGTAACGCCTCCCACGCTTCATCTGAAGCACCGTGTATTGGGTTATAAGCCATCTAGTGAAAGGTGTTTGCTTCAAGTGGGCATTCAAGCTGAAACACACTTCTGGAAGAGATCTGCTGCTTTGGTTTATACTGGATTTTACAACAGCTCATGACATCTGCTCCATCATGGCTGCTTCCTGATGGCTGGGCAGCTTCAGCGAGCCAAGGGCAATGGTAGTTTTACCTGTGACGCTACCAGAGCAGCCTTCATCTCTTGCTCTGTCAAGGTTTGCTGGCTTTGCCAGCTACCAGAGCTTATTCTTCTGCACACCAATAAAAAAAAAGTCCAGGAGTTGTTTTTTTATGGGGTTGACCCAATCCGTCAGTCCATGAACCACCTTTACAAGATGTGCATGATGCACACCCACCTCAGTGGTGGTGGAATAGGGCCCAGCAAAGCTCTGCAGGGTACAGATGAAACGTTCCCTGGCTCACAGCAAGACGAAAGGTTGATAACAGCAGCACTCAGGAACATTCCCCTTCCCACCTACTGCCACCACCTTCTCTGTCTCTTGAAAACACAAACAAGCCAACTCAATTTGCATTTTCATAGCTGGGAGTAAGTGATTGCTAGATTAATGAGCACTGCTATTTATATCTAAATAATAACAGTTCTAAACAACAGCTTGGAGGCATCAGCATGGAAGGTAAGATTCTGGGCTGTGTTTTGAAGGGATTCAGGCAGCACTTGTTGTCAGAAGGAGGAAAACACATCTCATCCGAACTACAGAAATACTTTACCATATTTTGGACAAACTGAGGGAAGCTGGAAGAAGAGAGGTATGTGAGCAGTGTATGCAGACTTGGCTTGCTTAGCACAGTACATTGGCCTTAATCCCATTCATAGCGATTACTTTTGCTAAGTAGCTTCCTTTAACTGCCTTACGTGCTACAACCCTGCTTGGGACTTTGTCAGCACGCTGTACTGCCCAGATCCATAGGGTACACAGCATCGTTCCTCCCAGGCCAGAGCACATGAAGAGTCCTTGCAAGCCAGCTCTCCCCTCGCTGCCTTTGGCTGAGTTTCTGCAAAGTGAATCTCTTGGCTCAGYGCAGAGCTTGCAAGGCCACTTAAATCTCTCTGATCCCTTAATGAAGTTTTTAAAAGGGCTTCATAAATCTTCATCACTAAGAATTGCTTAAAGCTCTGCAGGGTTTCTCTAGTGGCATTAACCACTAAAACAAGTAGACAGGCTCAGGTATATTCATTGCATTCATCTTCATTATTCCATGGGTTTTCCTTCTTTCTGCTCTTTTACATAAGCTACAGCCAGGAAAGGGAGTGCAGGAGTGGGAGCTCTGAGTCAGTACCGCCTGTCTGGCAGTTTGTAACCATCCACTACGACTATGTCGGATCAGTCCTCTTCTTGGGAATGTTTTCTGTGCAGGCAGCAGCTGTATGCTCATCATTTAGCTTTCCATAGTTAAACCATCATATTGTTCCTCATTTGGGAAAGAATCTGTTTTTTRCCTATCTCTGAAAGCATACCTCAGGTCACAATCTGACAGCTCCAAAAAGGATTAGTTGCCTGCCTGCCTTTCTATTTTTTTTTCTTGGAATTTTGGCTGACTTTGGTAAGGGCTTTTTATGAGGAGTCATGAGTCTTCTCTGAAATAACTGCCAGCTTGATGGATACGTAAGGTAAAGTCACTGAAATCAGTGAGAGCCTATCGTCCCTGTGTGATGGGAAGGAGTTTACAAATGGCAGATAAACATGAAGTATCTGAACACCTAAGGAAGTATATATCTCACCATAGTTTGAAGAAATGGTTCCAGGGCTAATTCTGCAGACAATGAATGACTAAGGCTTCATAGAGCTCTTGAAGGGTTGCAGGTCCTCGTGGTCCAACCTGGTCCAGCCAAGCTTGGGCCACCCCATTCCATCACAAAATCACACTTTTGTGAGCCAGACGATTTTCAAGGGTGACTTTTCATTAGGTATTTTGTTTATGCCATCAAGATACAGTAGAGTGCCATGGAAGTGATCCTGTAGAGCCATTGAGACGTTATTATATTTTAAATTTATCTGCATTACAAGAAGGCCTACTAACCTCAGGGAGGACTGGAACAGTGCGTGTGGAGCAGAAGAGAAGCAATATGCTTGCGCAGGCAAACAAGGTCTTCTTATTGAAAAGTTTGACACTGAAGTCTTAAATCTGCCAAAAGTACCGGTCATCAGTAACAAAATATTCTAGGTCCCTAGTCTAGGTCAGGACTGGAAGGAAAAATAATGCTGATGAACATGGTGGAGGCTCAGAACCCAGACTGTGATGTGTAAGGTGAGTTACCTGTGGCACTAAAGGAGAAGTCCAAACCCACCTGAATTGGTATTTCTTTCATTGACTTCAGGGGGTTCTGGGTGATGTCATGCTGTGATGCTGTCACATGTGAACAAGTCAGATGATTGCTTTTAATATAGTGAACTGTAGGATGGGTTATACGATGGTCTGTGTTGTCTGCTCTAGAATGCATTGGTTAATAATGTGCTAGGGACACACTTTTACCCTAATGGGGAGAAGATTAGATATTATCTGACTTCCTGTATGCTAAAGGCTATGCAAGTTCACTCCAGTGCTTACATAGCTGTATCCAAAAATTCAAATTAGGTTGTAGCTTTTGAATCCTCAAGAGACAAAAATCACAGGCAGAGGACAGAAGAAATCAAAGGGCCACCATCGCCTGAGGTCCATGAAGCGGCAGGAAGTTGGAGAGATAAGAAAGGAGATTTCAGCAAGTGACTCATGGCCTGTGCTTTAAGAAAAGATGGAAGAACCCCAAATCCTGGCCAAAATGACCCGGCAGAAGTTCTTACTCAGTCCTGAATCACATATACAGCTTGATCCTTAGCATGTAAGCAAAACACGTAAGGCTGTGATCAGAGACTCACAAGGGAACACAGCTGAGGCGTGTAGGTGACTGTTGCCCTATGGCCAAGGCTTTGTCCCTGACTATATGCCTGCTCCTAACCCTGTCCATTTAAGCCTTCCACTGACTGAAAGTTAGCCATCTAAATAAATGTCTTTAAGAATATAGGCCTCGTGATTTGGCTGAGGCTTTGCCTACACTGTGTTTCACCATGGTATAACTCACGTGACTGCTAATCTCTAATGTAAATGAATCAGGCTGGGGTAGGAAAGCAATGCTGGTCCAGCACTTCTGTAGTAGGGATTTGCAGCAGAGATGCTACATGGCTACAAAAACAGTCAGGAAAGGCAAAGTTTAAGTTCATACAATGAACTATCACACCGTAGTCCCATGATACACTGCCTTTGGCTGCTGCAACCAGCTTCTGCCCCAGCTTCTGCCCCTGCTTGTTCCCACCTCTGGCCTGCAGTTTGTCACCTCCTCAGTTGTGCCAAAACAACTGCGTATAGAGCAGTGCTTAAATCAGAGCACTGAAGTGATGGAAGTTAAAAATAAACCGTTCACGGGAGGAGGAGAGGGAGAGCTATTTTTAATTGTAATCATTTCAATGGTCTTTCTTCCAGTGTGGTCCCACAAGGATTTTCATTAAGACAACTGGGAGAAGGCAGTGGATTGCTGCGCTGGCACTGGGCTGACTCCTCCAGGCAGAAGAGTCCCTCCTGGCAGAAGGAGGGGATTTCTTAAGCCAGGATTGCACCAAGGCCAATGTGCTGTAGAACTGCACCTTCCAACATGCAGAATTCTGCCTTGCCTACCTGGGTCAAAGTCAGACCCAGGTCTCCCAGGCTCTCCATTTACTACTCTGTCTCCTAGATCCTCATAGCATTCATTTTAAAAAGTATTGTATGCAAGCCAGCATTATTATTAATAAAAACAAATAAAGAGACACTGAGGGTTTTGGCTGTTTTATAAACAAATAATCATCCTGAATATTAGCCTCCTCCACAATTTGCTGTAGTATGGCTAGATGTCACCCATTAAAATATATTCAAATACTAAATGCACGGTAAACTGAGAATAAAAAACATCAGAAGAGATGCAAAAAACCAGTTTTATTTAATGAAGTTCGTTACATGATCAACAAAGAAAATATTTGTACATTCCTTAAATAGCATTAAAAGTTGAAGGAAAAACATCTGAAAAGAGTTCAAAAGGTTGCAGCGCAGCTACGATATGGAAATTCGGAGAATAATTCAGCAACTTGCTTTTGTTTTGGTCATTTCTGTGTTTTGATGAGCTTTGCTGTGGGCGAGTGAGTTATAGAGCCTTGGTTATGTCTTACCGTTCAGGCACCTCAATGATTTGCTTCTGTTTGAACATGAAACACATCCACTTGCATCCAAATGCTGCTGCTGCACTACCCCAGAGAGGTGCTGCACCAGTGAAGCACGTAAAATAAAGACCATTTTCAAACTGCTGTCACATTTTGAAATAAGTAATTAATTACAATCTTTTTTTTGTGTCATTAACATTATTAAATGTTTTCTGTGATATTGACTGAGTTTCAAAGCACTTTTCAGCAAAATGGGGCAGTAGTTTAATTTCCAGCGCACAGAAAAATGAAGTAGTATCCTGAGCCCCACATCAAGGCATCCTCCTTTGGGACTCCTGATCCGCGTGCTGGATCACACCAGTTCCTGGATGCTTGGGTGTACAGGCAGGATTTAAATTTAAATTACTAGACTCTAAGTATGTTTAGTATGTCCTTCAATTCTTTTCTAATAAATAGAGCCAAGGGCATGGTGAGTCAGTTTCGTAATGAGATGATACAATTGTCTCATGAACTCTGTACAAATTACCTCTTCTCTGTATTGTTTTTGCAGTATATTGTTTTTCTTGAATAATATGGCACATATCCAGTTTATATTGCAGTCAATAAATTACCCTGGTTTATAGCTTGATGGCCCACAAATGAATAACTGACATCAACAAAAATAATTAAGTCATTACCCTTTTTAATACTGTCAGTACTCTTCATTTAGACCATTAAATTTATTTTCATTATTAACAATTTTCCTTAAAAGCATCTTTTTGCCTTTTTTTTTTTTTTACCAAAAGGTAACCACAGATGAACCACTTTGCTCAGCTTTTAACAAATTTGTGGTTCTAAGATTGACACTAGAGTATAATGATGTAAAGGAAATTGCATTTTATTACATTTTAATTAAATAGGTCAACTTGTGCAGGCCTTTCTCCAGCAAAACTCCCACTGGAGTTTGGTCCTTCATCGTTAGACTTTATTTACTTCTTGAGCTTTAGACAGCAGGTTTCTGCTTTCCAAATGGAGGACTGATAAGATAATTTAATCCATTAAATGGTGTATTTTTGACATTCCAACTGACAGATACTGGGAAGCATTATAATGCTGAATACCGTGAAGGATATGCATTGTTATTCCTTTTAGTGAAGTGTAATTCTAGGTGTGCTGGATTCTACTTTTATGCAAAGAGTTGGGTGGGTTTAAGGCAGCCCGTGAGCCAGCCCCAGCCTCTGAAACCCCGTGGGATGGCTGGCCATAGCTCCGTGCCTGCTTTGGGGGTATGGACCCAGGGCAGCACTTCTTCCCTGTGCTGAGGAAGAGCACATTTGGGGGCCCTGTTGCCTCCTGGGCCCTGCTGCCATCCCGGGGTGCAGGGACCAGGGTGCACACCCCATCTTCCAGGCAGCAAGGAGGTAGGTAGGTCCTTCTCCCCTTGCATTGCACCCGGCCAATGGCACCCCTCCTTGTTACCGCAGCTCTGGCCTTCTGCACTGACTTGCTGACTCCAAACTTGTTTTTTTTCTGTTCGCTTAAAAACAGTAATGGAGCCCTGAATGAGATTGTCCCTATCAGCCTCCCCTTCCCATCCACTTAGCATTTCTCTCCAATTCTACCCTCAATCATAACAAAATGGCCAACATATTCTGCTTTCACTGTAATAACACTGGCTGTATCCAAAATGCCCAGACGACGTGAAGAATTCAGCCAAAATACTCACATTTAACATTCAACTAAGCTCTTCCAAGGCCGGTCCTGCTCATTTGGTCCGAGTATGTAACCCTGATAAATTCAGGCTCAGGGTTAATTGTTTGCTTTCCGATTCTCTCTGTAGATTCATCCTAGTCACCTCTATGTTCCACAAGTCCAAATGCTGAGCTATGGTTCGCAAATTTCTGTACAGAATATTTTTAACCTTCTAGTAGCTACAGCTCACAACCCTTAGTTTCTCCTCTCTACACTTATTAGAGGAAACACTTGTGGAAGATGTGTCACCTTCTGGACCTCAGAGGCACACGTACTTCCAAGCAGGCACAAGCAAAATATGTTTTTTTCCATTTCTTGCAAGCAGAAATGAAGTTAATTTGTTTGGAAAACTCCTGCTAAAGGAAACATCATTCAACAATTCTGTTGAAGCTATCAAAAGCAAAACCAAACGGATTTGAAAACTTAGCACAGGTCACAGAGACGGTTCGTGAGATGGGTAGTAACTATTCTAGTAGGTAGTAAGAACTAGAATGAGAGTATAGCTTAAATTCTGGTTTTAGGCTGAATACACCCCACTCCAGTTCCATGAGTGAAATACCTTGGAGCATATTTACTTCTCCAGTAAAAAAAGTTTAAAACTTTAAACCCAAAGCACAGACAGCAGTTTAAGCCAGTTCAGGGGCTGTTGCTTTCTCTGTATCTTGGTGAACAGGCAGAAAACAACAGGTTTTGCTGCGTTTTCTGGTGGCTGAACAGGGACAAGGTGTTCAGGTCTTGGCTTCTGGTCCAGGCGTGACAGACCTTTCATACCACCCCAGGTGTGACCCCCTCACCAACCTGAAAGACAGAGAAAATGCAAAACACTTTGTCTGCCCTCTCAAGACGAACCTTGTTGGTAATTTGTGTCCAAGTTGATCTTTTTTTTAAAGGGTTAAATAATTCAAAAACAAGGTGAAAAACTTTATTTTGGATAAAAAGAAATGTTTTGACTGGTATTTTGAATGGTATGAGCGTTTTTGGAGGGAAGGGGTTTGACCTTGTGTAGAAGCTGAAACACTTTGGTTTATGTAAAGTTACCTAAAGCCGTGGTCCCTACAGATTGGTTGGTGGTCTCTGGGGAGTGGTACTGCGTAGGGTGTCACGTTAGGGGCATTTGGGGGAAAGCTGAGAAAAGCTAGAGAAAAGCCCTCARGCCAGCTGAGCCCTGATGAGTTTTCCTCTCCGAGCACTCCCAGGGCTCTGATAATCTGCCTCTGTTGGATTTAGCTGTGACACCATGAGATGCTACTGCTGTAACTGCTCTTGTCCACCTCTCTGCTGGGGTCACTGGCCCCCAGAAGTAAAGGCAATGTACATTTCTAGGGCTGTGCTGGCCATGGAGCTGGGATCTGCCATCCTTAGTGTCCGTGCAACGACATGGCATCTGCATCATAAAGAGATGCTGTTAAACCTGACAGAGCCTGACATAAAACACGGAGAGCATCTGCATTACCTTTACTGTTAAGTTCATTACAGGAACTATGGTAGTTGCTGAGTTAGTGCTGATTGGGTTTGTTTGGGACCAACAGCTTCCAAGCTGTGACAACAGAAAGCTCTGCATTAGCTGTCCAAATATTCATCTGGGTTTTGGGACAGGATCTGCTTAAAGCCATCTTGGTTAAGCTGTAACCATGACTTGAAGGGCCAAGTGGCAATTCTTGTTGCTAACCTCAGAACTGATCCATTAGCAAGGTTTATTGCTTCAACAGGTATTTTTTCCATGGAGTTCTGTGGAACTGGCTCTTCATGCTTTGGTCATCGTGAACGAGGATGAATTCCAGCTGAGTAAGTAGCCTTAGACCATTTTAGGATCTGGATAAATGAGCAGAGACACAGAAGCAGGGCTTCTTTTGTAAGCACTGATTCACATGCACTCAAATCAGTGTATAATTCCCCATCAGAAAAACCAACCTACAGCAACGTCACAATGAAAATGCACTGCTGCAAAGCAAATAATATATGTAAATTTCTAGTAAAACTTTTTTTGCATTATTTCACAGGTGAATATTACAGCTGTGTGTGTGGCTAAACTTCTGTTTGATTGTCATCAGTAAATGCTAAATGCGTGATCCAGACACCATCCTGGTTACTGACGGATGTTAGCAGCAAATGCCTGAAGTTATCCTGTAATACTGTTGCATGGTATTATGTTCAGAGTTTATTGAAAATGCCTAGGTCCTTTTTTTTCTTGGAAATAGTAGTCACTGTACAGCCTGCCATCACATTGATTTACTCTGAGGATTGGTTACTTCAGAAAAAGGCTGMTAACTCTATCCATATTATAAATACCAAAAAAAACCCCCCAGTAACATTGGGATTACTCCCATCTACTTTGCTACTACTGTGTTACATCTTTAAATATTAAAACTATTACACCCATCAAGGACGATAAATTAAGAAATTATGTATGTAAAACCTATGTATGTAAAAAAATGTAAGAAATTATTACAGCATGAAAAAAAATCCTTATGTATATCAGAGTACACTACTTCCTGCTCGTATTCATCTAATCAGAGTTAAAATAAAGTCATTTGACTCCTTAAAATTCAGTCATCTGTGACCTTTTAAAATAAGTCAATAACAGCAGTGGAACAATACATTGTAGCCACCTAGTTACAAGCATCTTTTGGGACAATCGGCTTTTTAATTGTTCTTTTTATTGTTTGAAAATACTGATGTCCTTTAATAATGAATTATAAATTCAACATGAGCAGCAACAACGGCTGTACAAAACTAACCTTTTCCTAAAGTAATTGAAAAGCGCGAATTATTTGCACAGCCTCTTCGGTCCTGGAGCCTTAAGCGAAATGGATAAACACTGCCAGTGATTACATGAACGAAATGGAAATTGCGGCATTCACACGGCGAACGGATACATTTATACTTTTGACTGCAAATAGAGGGCTGTGTCCGCCAAGCCATTAACACCGGGGCGGGGGGGCGGGGGGAACAACAAAAAGGGTAAGAAAAGCAAAAAGGGAAGGAAGGCGTCGCCTCCTCGGAGGTGAATTAGCAGCGTCTCTTATCTGCGGGGCGGTGGGGATGGGACCCGCCTGGCCGGGACCTGCCTCCGCGGCTCCCTCCGAGACCCCGGTATATCAAATGAAGGGGAAAGCCGGCGTCTGGAGCGGGGGGACAGGCAAAGCAAAAGGGGGGTACACGCATTTTGCCTGTCGGTGGGGCCCCACACGTCTCGTCGGAAACCTCTCCGCATCCCCTCGGTCTCCATCCTGCCTCCCGTGGTATGCCTGCGCGTACCTTCCGAGGCAGGAGCCATCCACCCACTTTTTATAGCAGCGAGGAGCAAGGCTATTAATAGGCTATCTAATTACTCCGAGCTGTTAACTCTGAAGTCTCTAATTCTGTGATGTGGTTGTTTTGAATTGTTTTTCCAATCCAGTAGGACTTGCATTTACAGAACTGGTCAGACTCGCTCTGGAAGATATTATTTTAACGTTTTAAAATCAACTTTCATTCCAAGCAGGAACAAAGTCCTCAAATTTTGACATTTCTCACGAAAGCAGCAACTGAAAAATTATTAGTTTGGATGAAGGGAAGCGTTTTGCTTAGCTAAGGTTGCGAATTTCGTTTTTGTTTTTGTTTTTTTTTTTTTACTTGGCATTTGGTCTTGGACATTTCGGTAAGGCAGGTAAATGGCAAGGAAAACGGTTTCAGAAGGGAAGGCGAGGGGTTGCCACGATGCCAACAGAAACGGAGCCGCTCCGCCGGAGCTCGGCATGGACACGCGTGAAACGGAGCTACTCCCGCAAAATGCCTCCAGGAGGACGGATTCATTTTGTCGTGTAGAAAACATTTCGCTGAAAGGTTTTGACCAGTTCTGGTGGTTTATTTTATTTCCTGGGAAGAGAAATAAGAAGGCAACCATGGGCGGGGGGGGTTTGTCCGGCAGGTTTCGATGCAGAAAACGGTATTTTCTTAGCGGTGTGCGGTAGTGCCGACAACCGGCCCAGGGAATACTTGGTGATGGGGGATTTTGCCTGTGTGGGTTTTTTGTTGTTGTTGTTGTTGTTGTTGTTGTTGTTGTTTTGTTTTGTTTTGTTTTTTAAGTGAAAAAGAATTAAGTCTCTGCAACCTCTGCTGTGGGGATGGGGGCGGAGGCAGGATAGCTAATTGCAGATCGGTTTTGATATTGCCTAACATCCGTGATAAGGGACGGGGGGAGGATGAGGAGAAGCTCTGCTCTGAAGCGGTGGGGAGGAGAAGCGCGGCTCCGCTGTGCCCCGCGTCCCTCCGTTTCCAGTTCTCTCCCACAACGAGCTCTCGCAGCAAGAAGCCCGAGAAACTTTCCCCCGGGCTTTCCTTGTCCGATCCAGCAGAAGGGACCCCTGAAAGCCTTCCCCGGCACCCAGGCAGGAGCGGGCAGGGACCCCGGGGGGCCCCCCATGGACCGGGCTCGGGACCCACGGTGGCGGGGAGAGCGCCAGGCTCCCCCCACGGCCCCGGGCTCCCACCCGCCCCGCGGGCCTATCCCCCGCGGCGAGGCGGCGGGGCCCCGGGGGAGGGGGGGCTTTCCTTCTGGCCTGACCCTGCAATTAAAAATAATATATAATATTCGTTACTGCAAGGAATACATGAAACCCAGCCCCACCGCTTCGTAGCAAGGGCATTAAGGTACCCGTTGATAAAAGCATCAGTATTAGGCCATTTTCGTCACCGGCCCTTAAAAATCCATAAAAACGCAGAGTAGCAATAAAAGCAAACCTTAGCTCTTCATTTTCAAAGCCTCTGTGTATGTGTTGGAAAGAGACAAAGTGCGTATGCGCCTGTTGGAAGAAACAGCTAAATCGTAACCGCGTTTTTTAGGGTGCTGCGTGGGTCCCGGCTGCCTCCCGGTCACCCCGAGAGCTGGAGGGCATCGCCCTCGCCCTGCCCGCCCCGCCGGGGCTCGCCGTGCGGGTACCGCGGAGCGCCGGCTCCGGGAGTCAGGTTACGCGGCAACAGGAGCCTCTCCTCCGCGTGTTTTGTTGATTTTAATATTTTTTTTTTAAAGGCTGAAATCATTAACCAGGCGGACCTCGGAGACTGGAGGGAGGGCAAATAAAAAGAAGCTGCAGATCATTATTTTTCAAAAGAAAAAAACCAACACAAAACCCACACTCTTAGCCACCTATTGCATAAAAGTCCGTGCGGGCTCTCTGCTGCCTGCTGCTTGTTTTTGAGCGTCAAGGGTTGAAAGACACCGTGGAAATCACCCAAAAGCACGGCGGCAGCAGGTCACCAGTGACGAGGAGGCCGCTTACTGCAGGGGGGAATAACCTCCTGCCCCGCTCCCCGCCGCCGGGCACGTCTTCAACCCGGGGGAGAGCCGAGCCGCCGGGCGGGAGCGGGGAAGGCTCCCCGGAGCCGGGGCAGGGTGTCCTGCCCGGGGCGGGGGCAGCCGGGGGGGCCCCGGAGCCTGCTGTCTGCAACCAGCAAGAAAGGCTGGAGCTCAAGGCCGGCCTCTGAGCACCCGGCAGCCCTTCGCTAGGAGTTTTGGGAAAAGAAGAAATAATCCCCCCTCATCCTTGTGAATTGGGGGCTCCCCCCTCGCCATGGGACACATCTGATCGCTGGCAAAGGGCACTCCCCGCCATGGCCCCCCTCCTTGCTCTGGTGTATACAGGACCCTGCTGCTTCGGGGGTCGAGTTTCACGAAGCGCTGCTCCAGCTCTCCCGCGGCTGTCCCGCCCGGCCCGAGAGGAAGGTGATGGGCGGTGGCAAAGGCCCCTCTCCTTCGGCTGCCGCTGAAATCCCCCTTTCCCCAGCGGGTGTGGATTGCCCCGCCGGCTTCGGCCGCCGTGCCTGCAGCGGGGGCTTGAGCCCTGCGCGGCGGGCAGCGGCGGGGAAGCGCGGAGCCGCCCGGCCGGCAGCTCCCCGCTGGGCTGGGCGCGTCTGAGCGCTGCCGCTGCCCGGATCGATAAGTCCGCTTCAATGTCACAGCCGCTGGGGAATGGAAACACTCCGTATCGTGGGGTGGCCTTGATAAAAGTATATTTTAAGTAGCGCGGATAAGCGAACGGGAGAAGAGAGGGGGAAAGCTGCCGGCACGTCGCCTATAATAACCGCTACGCTTATCAGCCTGGCCTAAACTCCCCAGCAGTTTCTAAAGTACATTAAGTTACATAAACACGGCTCGGAAAAGAATACACTCCATCCTGCGATAGTCACCAAAGTGACCGCTCGTACCACCTCGCACCCGAGCCCGCCGAGCCCCCACGGCCGCAGCGCCCCGGGGGCACCGGGACCCGGCCCGGCGGGCGATGCCCGCGGCTCCCGGGGCTGCCTGGGCCGGGGGGGCGGAGGGGATGCGGCCGGACCGGAGCCTTCCCCCTCTCCGTAATGCACCCCCGGCAAGGGACCAGATTTGCAGAAACCCGGGAGTGGGGGAAGGAGCAATCACACTGCGCTTGCACTCGGCTGTCCCCCAACCCTTTTTTGGGAGGTTGAAGTGCCCATGAGGGAATTTGCCTTAATTGGATACAAAACCTTTTTTTTCCCAATCTGCCTCCTTCCCTCTTCGGCCACAGCGAGCAGGAGTCATGGTTACCTCGCTGGCACCACCTCCCCAGCACCGAGCATCCCCCCGCCCGGCTTTTCTCTGCAAAAATGCCTCTGCATTCTCCCTGCAGATGCTCCCCTGGATGCTTACCCCGGCCCCGGGGCAGGAGATACCCGAGAGGCTCCCGGAGCCCCGGGGTGAAAGTTACGTCAGAAGAATGGGATTTGGGAAGGGCGTGACGTCATGAAGAGTTAGGAATAGAAGGCTATATGATTTGAGCGGTTCGAGAGCAAACCTGAAACGAAAAGGAGTGGAGAGGAAAGGGGTGATTGGGAATGTTTTCCCACGCTGGTCCCAGTTCAAGCCGGGTTTTCTTATCGGGTCTATCGTAGGAAATAAAATGAAACTTGTAGCCCGACTATAACGTAAACAGGCTAATCAGCGGTGAAAAAACCCGAGGCGCCTGAAGTGTAAAACACAGGTCACTTTGGAGCCAGGGAAAGAGGCGCCTGCCAGGCCAGCGCGGCCGTTCTTCCTCCCAGCCATCCTCACCTCTCGGGCAGGCACCCCCCGGCCTGGGCAGCGGCTCTGCCGCCCACCCTGGGGGCACATGGGCATCGACACCCCCCTCCCAGCAAGCAAAGCCTGCCTCGAAATGCCTATCCCTTGAAAAAAAAAAAAAAAAACAAACCAACACGGCATTTCTCACATTATATCCACCCAGATCTCCCCTTAGACATGTTTGAAATACCCTCGGGTTTGACTCGATAAGGGGCATCCAAAAGATTTAAACGAAATGCGGGGTTTAAAGCCGAGAGCTCGGCGCTTTTCAGCACAGAAATTTGCAGTGGCAGCACCCGAGCCCGGAAGAAGCGGCGTGGGCATCGACACCCGTGGCTTCCCCTGCTCTTGTCCGCTTTTGCAGGTAAAAAACACGGGAAAATGTTTTACGTTGCAAGTTGGGGTCGGAAGGCACGCCGGGCGTTTAGAGACAACGGAATCGCTGCCCTCCCTTGCAAAAGCTTATTTTCTATTTAATATTACACCCACTAAAATACATCTAAAAGTAAAAAGAAAAAAATAATGACTTCAACCTGGCAAGGTGACCAAAAGAACAGTATTATTTAGAGAGAACTGAGAAGAAAGAAGTATCGCCTTTAATCATACAATTTAATAGAGAAACGGTTTCTCGGGAAAGTGGTTATTTTCCGATCAAACCCCGGCCGCGCTATACCACAAAAATTAACGAGCACAATAAAACTTCGAGGTCGCAATCTGTTCACCCCCGCCGGCAGAGTGGGTGGCTACAGCCAGAATTTTACCGTACCCCCCGTATTACAAATTCTTCACCTCCCGATCACCTTGTCTGGAAAGACGGAAAGAAAAGCCGTGCCTACCCCGGGAGCGACAGCACCGCGCATCAGCAGGTTTGGGCTCGGTTTCTGTCGGGAGGGCTCCTGTCTGCCGGCTGCCGAGAGCCGGGCTCTGCTCTAGTCCAGCCCTTTGCCGCAGATGACTCTTTCTGTACAAACTGATGATGACAGATATCCAGCTGATAACCTCTGGTGAACGAAGTTATTTTAATTTCCAGTCACTTTCCTGCTAAGTACCATATCAGTTTGTACACAGCTGAGATAAGAGGACTGGGGGTGGGGGGTGGGGTGGGGGGGGCGATAAAAACAGAAGAATAAGAAAGAAACAGAGGAAAAATGCATACCGCCTGCTGCTGGGGTGGACACATCCCGCAGCTTGCTTTGGCTTCACCTGACGGTTGGGGCAACTCAAGGAGGAGCCACATTTTTTCCCCTCCGATAGTTCTGATTTTAACGAGCAAAAATAAGGAGATTTGGGAGGGGGAGCAGTTCACCTGGTTGCTTAGGGCGAGAGCCAGGCACACATCTTCCCGGGCTGCGAGGCCAGGAGGCGCGGGGAAAAAAACTTATAAAAGGTGAATATTCACCCTACAGAAGATATTATCGGGGGGGCGTGGGGGGAAGTATGTATTATTTCTGGGTTAAAAAAACCCAACAAACAAAACAGAAGAAAAAAGACAGGGGCACCTGGGAGGGCGAGTCCCCCTCCGCTCTTCTCCGCTCTTCCCCGCTCCCCGAGCAGGGGGTCCGGCGCCTCCCCTCCGCGGGCACCCCGAGGTGCCCCCCCGACCCCCCCTTTCCCCCCCGCCCCGGCTGCTCCCGTGCCCGCCCCCGGCGCGGCCGCGCTGCGGGCCGGCTGGCCGCCGGGACTGGCACCCCTGCGGAGCTCCGTGTTTGTTTAGGGCTCTCCGAGCCCAATCAGGGCCGKCTGCCTGCAGTTTTCCGGCAGGGCTGCGAGAGGCGCCTCCTCTCTCCTTTTTATACATGAGCCGCCGGCAGCAGCCGCCGGACTCGCCGCCGCCGCTCGCCCCCGCCGCACTGGATTTACCGCCCGCCGCGGCCCCGCGCCCCGGCCCCATGCGGGGCACCGGCAGCAGGTTTGGCCCCTCGCTTCTCGTTTCCATACCTACCCCGCCCCCGCCGCCGCGATTTCCCTTTTTCTTCCCCGCTCCCCTGCTCCTGCCTCTCTGCCCTCGGCCGCTCCGGGCGGCCAGCGGCGCGGCGGCGGCTGCGCCTGGCTGGGGGAGCCCGAGGGAGGCTTCGTGGGCAAACATCCGATGCCGGTGCCTGGAGCCCTTATCTGCCGGAGCCTTATCTCCCAGTTATCTCGCAGGAGGGAGAGACGTATTTGGTGCCTATCTGCGAGGGGGCTGTGTGTGTGTGTGTGTCCTGTATTCACGTGCCTTTGGTTATCTGGAGAGCCCCGAGGTGGGCTGAGAGCGGGGATCCTCGCCGCCCGCTTCTCTTGCTGTCACTGCTCTGCATACCCTTTCGCTTTCTGCCCCTTCTCCCAGAGGCTGGGCACCGGGGCCTCTGTGTCTGTCTGTCTGTCCTCTCTCATGCTGGCGGCTCCGGGATGCGACCGGTCTCGGCGGGGGCCCCGGCGCCGCGGCTGGCTGCGGGATGGGTGCCATTCCCCARAGGTGTGCCCGGGCTCGGGGCAGGCCCCCAGCCCAGGCTGCCGGTTGGCACCGGCCCTTGCGGCAGGCACAGCCCGCCCGGCCCGGCCTCGGTCCCGGCCCCGGTCACGGCGCCGCCGCGCACACGTCGGGGCCCGGCCCGTGCGCGTCTCCCGGCTCCCGGGTGCCTTTCCCTCCTCCTCCTCCTCCTCCTCCTCCTTCTCCTCCTCCTCCTCCTCCTCCTTTCCGTGACCTTGGGCTGGAAATAAGCAAACAAGCAAGGCGATGCGCGGAAAAGCTAACATCGCACTCCGGAGAAGTAACCTTAAAGGGATCGCCTTACTAATTGTGTTCTCGGTGGAACCGAGTCAAATGACTCATTCATTGAAATAATCATAATAATAATAATAACAGCAGCAGCAGCCAAGGAAGGGGCTTTGGCACAGACCGGGAAAAATGCCCCTCTTTCCCCCCCGCCCCCCCCCCTCTCCCCACGCCCTCCGCCCACCTTCCCCCCGGCCTGCTTCATGTTCTAATCCTCAGCCCAAGATGCGGAGGGAGAGGGGGGCAGCCCGCCGGCGGCGCGGGGAGCGGGGCCGGAGCCCGCAGCCCTGCCCCCGCGGGACCGCGCTCCGCTGCGCGGCCGGCGGCTCCCGGCCCGTGTTGACCTGGGCTGCCTGATCCCATTCCGCCGGGGCGAGGGACAACAGCGCCGAGGCGACATGACTGATTAAGCGCTCAGAGGGTCTAGATAAGCCCTGATGAATCTCATTAAGGGAGGGAGACGGGCTGTCCTGTTTGCTAACTTTGTTATTATTATTTCTCTCCCCCCCCGCCCCGCTCTTTTGTGTCCTCCTTCCCCGCCCTGCCCTGCGGACCCCCCCTCCACTCCTCCTCCTCCTCCCCTCCTCCCCCTTCCCCCTCCACACCCAGCAGCTAGAAGGGGACCTGGATGGCCGTGGCTGAAGGCGGCTGGTGCGCGGTGAAGCGGTGCGCTGCGGACGCCGGCGATTCCTCCTGCCCCTTCGCGACCAGGGAGCCGGGCCCGTCTCCTCCTTCGCCCTCCTCCTCCTCCTCCTCCTCCTCCGGCGGCTCCCAGGGCGAGCGCGGGTCCTCCAGGACTCCTCTGTCGGAGCCCGACGGCAGCCACCGGCCGGCCCCGCCGCCGCCCCCCGCCGCCGAGGGCAGGTCGCTGCTCGCCCCCTACGTGCACTTCGGGCCCCCCCACCCCTCCGGCCTGCCCAGCTGGGAGGACATCCTGCTCTTCGCGGATTTAGACCAAACCAACAAGCTGATCTGGTCCAGCCGCGGCTCCAAGCTGAGCGCCCTCGGCGCCGAGCAGCCCGAGGAGATGTACCAGACCCTGGCCATCTCGGCCGCCCAGGGCCCCACGCCTTACGACGGATCTCCGGGCGGCTTCATGCACTCCACGCCTAGCTCGCCCGTCTACGTGCCCACGACCCGCGTGGGCTCCATGCTGCCAACGCTGCCRTACCTGCAGGGCAGCGGGGCGGCCCAGCCCAGCCACCCGGGCGGCGGCCACGCCGTCTGGTCCCAGCCGGCCGCGGAGAGCCCCTCGTACAGCACCGGCGGCGGCTCCCACCCCTCGGGCCGCTTCCCCTACTCCCCCAGCCCGCCGGTGGCCAACGGGGCCTCCCGGGAGCCCGGCGCCTACAGCAACAGCCTGGGCGCCAGGGACCAGTACAGCCCCCTGGCCCGGCCGCTCAACGGCTCCTACCCGGGGCCCTACACGTCCTACGTGGGGCCGCAGCTCACCCCCGCCTGGCCCACGGCGCCCTTCGAGAACTCCATGCTGCACTGCCTCCAGGGCCGGGCCGCCCCCATCCCCGTCCGGGCACCCAGCGCAGGTAGGGCCCGCCGCCGGGGGCGCGGGCAGGGCAGGGCGGGCAGGGAGAACAGGGCAGGGCGGGGAGGGTGGCCGCCACACGCCGGGGCTGCCCGCTGGCGGGGCCCCCGGGGGGTGCCGGGGGGCGCGGGAAGGCGGCGGCGGGGCTGCCCCGGCGCGGGGTGCGCGGCGCGGCGTGGTGCGGCTCTGGTGCCGGTGGCGGTCCCGGGGCCGCGGCTTTTCTGGAGCGGAGGTGGCTCTCGTCGTTCGCGTTGGGTTGGGGAACACACCAAAAAAAAGCGGCGTTGTTGGGAGTATGGCAATCGGCGTTGCAAACCCGCCGTTCCCGAAACGAATCGCCCGGTGTAAGCCTCGCTTTTGAGTTTCCCAACTCCGTACATTTCTGCTTCCCCCAAATGCGATAATCTGGCCACGAAATGGTAACAAATTCGCTGCGAATTAACCTTTCTTGTAGCGAGGAGGAAAATTGCAGGGGCTCGCTTAACCCATTTTGGATTATTTCAACTACAAACCACTTCGCTGCTTCGTTAAAAGAGAAAAGCAGCAAAGCAAAACCTCTGGTACGAACGAGAAACCCCGTTTATAAAAGGCTGTTAAGATATGGCACCTCCTGATGGGATTTTACTTTCGCTTCCGAGGTGTCCCGTGTTTTCTTTTTTAGTTTAGGAAATTCTCGGTGTCATTAAATTAATTGTAGAAGTGGAGGCTGAGCTGCGATGATTTAGTCAGAGGGAGGAAGATTAACGATTATTGCAGTCTCTTCAGCTTTAGAATATATGCATGTATATATAAATACAGATGTATAGAGGAGGGGTGTGTGTGTGGGTATGTGTATATATTTATGTGTGTATATATATATTTATGTATATTTATATATATATTTATGTATATTTTTATATATTTATGTATATATGCGTATGTATACACACGCGCATACACACATTTCATCAGCATTTGCTTTAATCATAAACTACCCACCAGGTAGGTATATTTTATATACACTGTGATTTTCTCTTTCAGTGCAGTGTTGCAGAAAATTACTCGATGGCTTTTCATCTTTCTATAGGGGTGTACCCGATGCTCCTCCTGTCTCTCGATGTTACCCGGTAGATTTAGGCATTTTAAGCCTCCCACTTGGTGTTTACTAACATGACAGAGGGAAGAAGACTCAGTTGTAGTGGTGGTAGGAGAAGGGCAGAGCACAGCCGAGAAGCCGCGTCTCGGGGCAACACGAAAGTTGAGGTTTTAAACTCAATTTCCAAAAGTTACAGTGTAAAACTAGGTGATGGGGAAAAAAAAATCCGGCTTTTTTTCGGGGTAGAGAGGTGGGGTTGGAGAATCTCACGGAAGGAAGAGGAGAGGTGTGGGGGAGAAGGGGCAGAGGAGGGAAGTAGCAGGGCGCTGGAGGAGGCTGGGGCAGGAGTGCCAAGCCAGCCGAGGAGGGGCACGGCAGCTTCCCCTGCTGCCGGGGGTCTCGCCCGCCCTTGGGTCTCTGGAGCCGCTCCCGCTCGCTCCCCGCGGGGCCGCTGAGCCCCGGCCCGGCTGGAAAGGCGCGGGCAGYGTTTCCCTGGACGGTGCCTCCGGCCCCCAGTGCTGGGAAGCGGAGGGATAGGGGTTAGACKTTCGGTGAGGGGAAGGATGAGTGCCGGGGGAGCCGCATCGCGTTGTAACGCCGGGCGAAGCAGCCCGGAGCTCCTGGGCCACGCGAGTTTTCTGCTCCTGCAAGACAAAATGCGGCAGCAAAGCCGAAGCCACGCGTGCTCCCGTCTCAGATAATCGCGTCAGCGGTCAGGAAAATTGTAGCCGCAATGTATTTTTACAGCTAAATATTAGACAGTTTGGTACAGCTTTCTTAACGTTACTCGCAGAGTTACTAAAACAATATCTAAAATTAAACCTTTATTTTGCTTTCCTTGGAGATAAATACATTTCTCACGCACTAAGGGGAAAAAAATATTTTTAAATGCCCGAGAAATATTGTCACGGCAGAATTTCTTTCTGCAGGCACGAAGGTAATGTTATAAAGTAAATAGCTGAGACAAATAACTGTTTAACTTCCAGCGTCCTTGAAGCCTTAAGCATTTTCCTGATTACAGTCTTCAATGGCGCTTTTAGTGCAAAGATTAATAAATCTTAGCGATGTGCTAAGAGCTACAAGCTGACAACGTAAGTTGAACTGTGCTCTCTGGACTCTGCCGTGTGCCCGTTCCTGTTTAGCTCCTAATAATTTGCAAACGAAGGGAGGAGAGAAATGTATTTCGGTGGGTGCGGGCCAAAAGGCCGTTTCTTTCTCAGCTCGATGCCCGCCGTGTCATCGCAGCCCTGTCTCCAAAGCTGCCTGACGTTTACAAGCTCCCTTTCGCTTTACAGCGCAAAGCTAGTAAGCAAAACATAAAACAATAACCCAATGATGAATTAAGGCAGGTAGCGGCGGGGATGGAGGGAGCAAAAAAATCAATGAAGAAGCTGTGAGTCTGAAACAGACTTTCCCAGGCTCAATGCGAAAGCTGCCGCAGAAATCCAAACACCTCCTTTTATTATTTCTGCACAACGTGGCACGGTATATGTAAAATCCCTATTTTTTTTTTTTTCCCCGAAATATGGAGAGGTGAGTCAGAACAAGAATATAAGGATTTGCAGGGGTGACAGTGTTTGCTTTTATAGGTGGGTCCTCTTTATTTTTTGCCGTGTGTTTAGACCCTTTTTTTCCCCAGTGTTCAGTAGCTATGGGAGCAGGAGGCAGAATACCACATATTTTTCCATTTCCTCCGTTTCCTACCAACCAGGTTGAATTTGTCCAAATAGCCGAGGTGAAGTGGTCGCTCCCTGKCGCTGACTTGGCACACCAGAGTCCCAAACGCTGTCTCTAAATCTGAAGTTTTACTAGTTGCGAGGCATTCAAAATGAGAGTCGGGGTAAAAAATTCCTTGCCCACCCTCGACCTGGGGGAATGTTGGGCAAAACCACCGCTCCTTGTATCCTGTCCCTGTGGTCCGGCCCCCAGGGTGGGCTTTGAAAGCGGGCCGTTCTGGCAGGCACCTAACTCCCCCTGCCCCCTAAAAAGCCAGCTGCACCCCCTCTCTGCCCCATGGGCACCACGAYGGGTGTTTCACCCCTCGAGCGGACCCCGCGCCACTCCAGCCAGATTTCCCAAGGGCCAAATCCCGATGTGAGTACAGGGCTCTCAGGAGTCGCCGCTCAGGGGGAGCACCGCATAGGCTCCTGTTTGTAAAGCAAAGGTTGCGCCGGGGCCGGCAGCGAGTCTGGTACATTTAAAGAAATTATTAAAAAAAAAAAAAAAGAAGAGGATTTTGTAAAAAATCACCACACGGCCACCATCACTGCCGGGGAATTGTTTTTCTGAGGACTGAACAGCACCGGTTGCTTGCTCGTCCATGGCCCATCTTGCAGTGCGGCAGGGCCGGGGCAGTGCTCCGCAGGGCTCTGCGGGGCTCTGCGCTCGCCGGCGGCCGTGCCCCACCGCCTCTCCCCTCTGCTCCTGCCCCCCCAGAGCTGCTGGAGGACCTGTCCGAGAGCCGGGAGTGCGTCAACTGCGGCTCCATCCAGACCCCGCTGTGGAGGAGGGACGGCACCGGCAACTACCTGTGCAATGCCTGCGGGCTCTACACCAAAATGAACGGCCTCAGCCGGCCCCTCATCAAGCCCCAGAAGAGAGTGGTGAGTGGGGATGGAGGGGAGAAGGGGGGCGAGAGGAGCTGTGCCCCGAGGGACCCCCAGTCAGCGCTAGCCGGGGGGAAAGCAGGGGCAAGGTGGGGGAGCGCAATCAGAGCGTGTTAGCCCGGTGATGCCCCCAGCTGCAGAACCAAAGCAGGGCTCCTGACCAGGCTGGCAGGCCAAAGCGGTCACGGCGTGGGCGACAGGGCTGGCAGCCCTCTGGGCGCCGCTTCAGGCCCACCTTTGGGCCCTACGCTGGCGAAATCGCCCTCTGCCCCTGATGAGCCACACGCCGGGCACAGGCTAGTCTGGCTTTTTGAGTTGATGGACCCTGTTGGTGAGGGGGCATCTGCAGCTTGGAAGAAATTTGTGCTGCTGATGTTGGACGTTTCCAACAGAAAATAAAAAAAAAAAAATCAAGGTTGGAAAGCGTTTGTTCAGAAGGCTAGGAATTTCTCCAGACCTGCTTTGTTTGCTGAGAGCTCGATCCTTGGGAATGTAAGCAAGTTTTGTATATAATTCAAAGAAAACCAATTGTTTAAACAATGATAATAGCCTTTGTTTTGTTTTACTCCTAAGAAATGAGCGGCAATTTTTCTAAAAATATACTCCTAAAACTAGGGGGGGAAATAAATAGTACAAACCAGAACCCCTGTTTATAACTCAGGCTGGCACTGAATAGGCAAGCAGAAAATTTAACAAGCGGGAACTGCACATTATGTTTAGCAAATCTGGGTGGAGGTCAGCAGAGAGAAAGAATACGCTCTTTAGTAATGGCTGTTACTGAGTGAGCCACAATAAATCACGCCAGTATAATCCAAGCTGATGTTTGGACCCTTGTGTATGGAGACCATGTATCAAACCCATCAGCCTTTCAAGCCCCTTTCAATCACTCCAGCTGCTTTGCTCCATGCCTGTTTTCCTAGCGTTAAAACACATCCCGCTCTTTATTTCACAACCGTTTGAATTTAATGCCCTTATGGGGGGGGAGGGAGCAAAAACCAAACGTGCGATGATCAGAGCAGACAGTAAGCGCTCATGAACCAACCCCACCTCTGCTTAAAGACCTTTCTTTAAGCCAAGGAGTTAATTTAAGTTTAAGCCAGAGATTAATTACTGCTGGGTGCCTGTTTTTTCTAGCTGGTCGTCCACTCAATTTCATGACACAAGGTGTTATCACCGGGGACAAATGCAGCAGACGGGCCAAATCTGCTGCTTGTCTGAAGTGTCAGAGCTCGACTGGCCATGGCACCCTGACCCAATGCAGATTTCAAGTAGCTGATACCCGGCTCTGGCATTTCTGTGTTTCTTTTCTTTTTTTTTGAAGGAGGGGTGGGGGTGAGAAGACTAAAACAGAGTCAAACTGCAGCCTGATTTCAGCCTGACACCTTGGCAAAATAACTCTGAAATAGCTCTGCGTAACAATCCCTACCGAGTACCCTGGCTATAACTATAAATCAACCATGACTGTGTGTTCATACAGTTGGAAATACGTAGGTGAGAAGGGAAAATGTTTTGAAAATGCTAAACATGTTTAGATAGCCCTGAAGTTTCTGATAAAATTCCTGCACCAGAAAAGTCATTTTAGCTTCAAAACATGCCAAAAAACCCCCCGTTTGTTTAGGTATGGGAATGAGCAAAAGCTATTGAAATAAAATATCTGAAGATTTATACCAGACTGCATACAAAAGAAAGAAAGATTTAACAGAGTGAAACATCTGACAGCATTTCACTTGCAAAGAAAGAAAACGAAGCATATGTGTTAAGACCGGCTTTTTTTTACCCAATCCATGTAAAACTCATATTGAATCGAGGAGTGCGATTTGGACGCTGTGTGCATATGTATTTAATAACAGGGTCAAAAATTCTGTTTTCATGAGACCTGATTTTTAAGATTAAGAAGTGTATGCGTGTACTTCAGCCTATATTACACTTGGCTGTTTTTTCTTTTGCTGTGCAATTAATAATGGATTACTGATTCAAAGTTACAAAATTCGTATTTAATCTGGAGTTCTTTCTGAGCTGTGGTGTAAGACGACAGCTTACTGCTAAAGAAACTCAAACAGATAAAATTCAAGAAGCTCAGTTATTACTCTGGAATATTCTTCATTCTCAAAACATTTTTATCGGTTTCCCAAGTGGCAGGCAGCTCTGCAGTATCAAAGGTGACCGAGTTACGTCTAACAACCCAGCAGTAAATGATTCAAGAGGAAGGGCATTGTACCCTTAAGTTAGTAATTTCGGTTATGGGCACTTTATAGTCAGAATAAGATTAATGCAATCCTCTAAAACTGACTTCTCCATGTAAACTTGTTCAGCTGCCAGACACAGAGCTAGGCACAGATTTTTTTATATTTTTTTTGACAATGCCATACTTTGAAAAAGACTAGATTTATGATGTAGCTGGAATTCTTTGCTTGTGATGAACGTAAAAGAGATCACTTGTTACAGGGACTTTTATAACCCATTCACCTTCATTTCACATGTTTATGAGGACTGACTTCACTTATGATATACAGCCTGCAGCCATAAAGCTCCGGGTTATACGGTTATTTCTGGTACAAGGTTGCTTCATCTTGGCTCCAAACTCCACGGAAGAGTGTCATAAATGGCTTGTTTGCAGTGGGGACCTTGTTGTCACCCACCAGCTTTTCTGCTGGCCGAGAGGAAGCTCTGTTCTGTAAAACATGCTCCCGAGGCACGGTGTTTTTTCACGCAAGGATAAAATGGGCAATGATAAAAAGATATTTTTATAAAGATACTGCTGTTGTACATGCTACCCCCAGCGCCTGGTAAAGTTTGTTTTCCCCAGCCGTGGTGCCCCCGAAGGAAGGTGATTAAAGCAGCTGATTTTTCTGATGAGTCAGGAGTATTGGTGGCAGGTTCAGAGCTGCCTCTTTGCCCGCCGCACAGGGGAGAGGGTGTTGAACCAGCTGGAGAGGTGGCACAGGAGTGATGTGCCTTCTCCTCAGCTGGATGGAGCTGTAGTGGAGATGTTTCCTAGCTGTCCCGCTGGAGGAAGAGCCAGTGCCCGGTGGTCTGAACAGAGGTTCCCAGGTCAGCAGCTCCCAAAATGTGAATTTTGCCCCTGCCGCAACTGCCCGGAGTTGCAGGCTCGCAGTACCTTTTCACGTCAGCTTTCCAGTCTCTGAAATGAGGATAATCTTGTTTTAATTCTGGGATGTCGCTGATAGATGCTATAAAAAAAACCTCCTACCGTCCCTGCTGCGTGTTAAAGTACTTTTTATAAACCGTAAAGACATAAATCACTTGCTCCTGCCTGCCTGTTTACGCCTATGTTTGCCTACGCCTGCCTCTAGCCCTCGTCCCGGCGGCTGGGCTTGTCCTGTGCCAACTGCCACACCACGACCACCACCCTGTGGCGCAGGAACGCGGAGGGCGAGCCTGTCTGCAACGCCTGCGGCCTCTACATGAAGCTCCACGGGGTAAGCGGCCACTTTGCCGCGGGAGATTCCCCGCCGGCTCTGATGCTCCATTGGGAAGGGGCCCGTCCTCCCACCGGCGGGCGCCTGGTGGCTTTGGGGGGTGACATCGGGCTTCCTCAAGTCGGGGCAATGTTTCTGTTGATGCTAATGGTCTCGGCTCGGTTGGATTGCGGAGTTAAAAAAAAATGGATAAAATGACCGAAAAATGCCCGGCATTAGAAAATCGTTATACCATTTTAGCAAGTTATGCTTTTGACAAGTTACGTGTTTGCCATTGTAGCTCTCCTGACAGATTTGTATGAAGAAATCACCTCTGACTGAGTGGCAGAGGTCTTTTTCCCACTGGGATTTAAACCAGCTCTTCAGTGGGGAAAAAAACCCCCTAGACCTTTAATAAGACAGTTTTTCATGGACACATAGCTATGCCAGCAAAAGTTTAAGTGTAATTCAAGCCATAGCTATGCCAGCAAAACTTTAAATGTCATTCCAGCCTTTGCTAGGCAATAATAGAGGAAGAAAATAGCTCTATCCTGAATGTGCTGGAGTGTGTTTTGGGTGAGACTTGGAGCCTGTTATGCCCCTGTGGATTAAGTTACAGTCAAGCAGAAGTGTTTGAAGAGCAAGGGCATTAGCAGTGATTGGGACTTGGTCTAGTCCTCAAGGAAAAAGTAAATTATATCACAGGTTTAAACATTATAATGGTAATAAGCATATGCCTGAATTGTCTTTCCCCAAACTCATGTTATCATTATGTTAAAATATATTTTAAACCAATGTTTTCTGTATAATGATTATCATTATGATGACACAGAACACAAAGCTGATTTTTGAGCACGTTTTCCCTATAAATATAAATTTGGACACTATAAACCTGTATCATGAGCCAAACTGCTTATAAGAACAAATGCTAAACTGATTATGGCCTAAAGCTTCTGTCCTAAGTCACTTACCGGCGATGATCTGGTTTGCGTAGCTGCTCCACAGGAAGAGGAGTATTTTTCCYCTCATATGCATTCTTGCTTTCCAGAATCAGCCACTGGAGATAATTCCTAACTGACCGACTGGAATAAGGAGTCAGGGATCAGATACACCCCATCCAATTTAATTTCACACGACCTATGGCCAAATGATGCTGTTTTTCCCTAAAAGCATGCTGTTTATCTACGGACTGACTGAGGTCTTGGTAAAACTGTTTAGGCCACATCAAGAAAAAAGTTTCCCTGCTTTCTTTATTCAGATAAAACTCCCTTGAAACAATTCATTGCTTTGCCCATATAAAATGCAAAGGTTTTTTGGAATTGCTGTCGTTACACAGGAAAAATTGACTTGCTATACATGACTTCAACAGGCATTTCAACATCATTGATCTTGTAGTGTATTTTGATTTTTGGTATTAGAGTATATATACAACTCTRTGATCGGTGTGGAAATTTAATTTTTTCAGGTTCCCCGACCTCTTGCTATGAAAAAGGAAGGAATTCAGACCAGGAAGCGAAAACCTAAGAACATAAATAAGTCAAAGGCATGCTCTGGTAAATATAAAAAGATAAGACAGTTGAGCTGCAAGAGTTTTTTTCCCCTTGCTGGAAAATACTTGTTTTTAATACCAGTTCCCGATCTTTCAGGTAACAGTACTACTGCRGTTCCTATGACTCCAACATCCACGTCTTCTACTAACTCAGATGACTGTAGCAAAACTGCTTCTCCCAGCACACAGACTGCAGCCTCCGGGGTAAGCCATAAGCCGGTGTCCGTGTCCGTAAGCAGGCTGATCACTGTGCAATGTTATCGCAGCTTTTATCTTATCTAGCAGAACAATAATCTAAACAAACTTTCCAGTTTTGTTAGCTGATACTGGAACAAGATTTTCGGAGGATATTACATATAGCTGTAAACACAACGACAAGCTGAAGTACTTTACAAACCTCTTAATTAAGATCTATATAATTTTTATGATTAAGTTAACCACACCTTAACCCCAGACATTTTGTTTTGAAACATTCAGGTTCTTCTATTTCAAAGGTTTTCTTTTGGAGCAAAGACAATAAATCATGCCCAGTTGATCCCTTCAGGAAACAATTGTGCATGTACCCCTTTTTTTCTGAAATGATCTGAATTTATAATTCAAGGCACTGATGCTCTCACATTTTCCAAAAGCTATTTAATATATCTATGCATTTGTATGCATTATCCCAAATGAGTGGTAAACCCCAGCAAAAAGTTGTCCTGCTGTATAGAGGGAAACATAAAGGCTTTTGTTTTAAACTAAGATGTGCACTTAAACCCCGATCCAGACCCAACTGAAACCAGGCTGGGGAGCCCCGCTGATTGCAGTGCGTAGGGGATCAGCCCTCTCCTCGCAGAGGGCTCTTCGGGGGCCAGATGCTCAGCATCTGGCAGCACTGAGCTCCAGAGGAGCACCAGAGGAGCGCTGATCATCCCCTGCTTTAGTTTTGATCCTTATTTTACATCATGTACTCAACCCACCTCAAACTTCCTTTCTTCACTCAGTTAGCATGTGTGATAACAAATACTACCGCTAAAGTTGTGAAGCTTAATGTAGATTAATTTCTAACCCCTTGGCTATACGTATCCGTATCCGCACTCACTCCTCGGGCCTTCTGTATCCTTTAATCTGCCACATCATTTCTTTGAAAAGCTTTCCTAATGTGGCTTTCTCTACCCCTTTATTAATAAAAAGAAGACATTGTTTATAATAACTATTTTTCAATATGTCTCGGTGTTCCCACATCCAAATTCCTTTCAATAGTTTAATTCCTGAGGTACAAAGTTTCATTGTACAAGGGGAGGAAAAAAAACATTTTTAGCAAATGTGATTGTTCGTGGACTGACAGGGCCACCCAGTTTCAGAGGCACTGGGTTTTGGGTTCAGATGCTGCCAGACAAGGACATTACAAAAAAGGGCTTGACTTTGACATGAGAAAACCCTGTCAGTCCAATAAAATAAACAGATCTCATCAAAAAAAGAGAAATACTAACTAAAAAGTGAACTGTTACAGGGTTTCAGGCTGCCCCCAGTGAACTACTAGGCACTGTTTTAGGCTCTCCCCTAATATTTGCAAAGGAAAAAATGCAGCCAAATTTTCCTTAAATTTTCCTTTGATTGCCTAAGCAGGAATCCCAATCTGAGGAATGTCGTGGGATTTATATAATGGACAGAATTAGAAGCGCAATCCCAGCTGAGGCCGAGGCAGCAGCGCAGGCTGTAGGCAGCGCAGGCGTGTGCTGCTCAGGGGAGAGGCCATATAGACGAGATCCCGTTTCCCCTATGCCGTTGCTTTCTTGGCTGGCTAAAGCCTGCCTTCCTTTCTGTAGCCCTTCTCCCTAGGAGAACGTATCAAACCTGTTATTAATAATCTATATGTTATAATGTTAATAGTACCATTTGTAATATAATTTTGCCAGGTGGAGTTGCGTGGGTACCAGAGGAGGGGGGGGTGGGGGGGGCACAATTCGTGAGCCAAAAGGCTAGCTGAGAGCTGTTAGCAACTAAGAGCAACTCCCAGGGACCGTGAGGCTGCTCTTAATTACACGACAGCATCCCCCAGTGCCGGGACTTCAGTTCTCCCTGATTTTTCTGTAGTAGATCAGGCTGGGAGAGGACACATGCATGAGGACCGGTGAAATCTATCCCTTTGTATCCAGCAGGCAGCACAGTAACATCTGCACAGCCTTTTCCCCACCGTGATTCGATCAGATGTGCACTGCATATGCAAAGCACTTGCAAATTACCTCTYGTGAAAAATTTCAATAAAAGGAAGCGATGGAGGGAGGCTGTGAAATGCGCTGAAGCAGTGACCAGACATATGGGCATCCCCTTGACTCTCCCCCACCTCACATGAGGGGCTAGTGATCTCCCACCTATGCACCCCAGCCCCAAATGTATGTAAATGAGGATGGGATTTGCAGGGGAGCTGTTGTCAGGACATGTCGTGGGTATGGCCACATCCTTCCCTTGGGCTCCTGGCTTTGCCCAAGCATCAGCAATTCAATGGGATGAGGACAGGGGAGACTGCAGGTTGGAAGTAGAAAGCAGTGGCTGTTAGGACTGGCTCCCATTGCCCCAGACATCATTTGGGAACATGATCACTAGCTGTGAAGGAAGTGAAATAATTTCTTATGGGCCTAAATCCTGTGGGAGGGGCTGAGTGCTCTTAAGGAGCATTGAAGTTGTCAGGAGCGAAGGGATGTCAGCATTTTAGAGCAAGGCAGCCTGTAATCTGATCACATGCCGAAGCAAAGATACTCTACTAGACTTCTCTTTTCCTTGATTTTTTTTTTTCATTTGAGTTGACCCATTGATAGCCCGAAAGTTTGTATTTATTCTTAGAACAGGCAATGACTTTGCACAAGGAGAATAAAATTCTCCAGGCCATGTCAGGCGGGAGAAAACCCTCAGATGGATGAATCCAGGCTCTGTCATCTYTGGTCGCTTTAACAAGAAGGGCGTCAGTTCCTGCCAGCGGCGCTGGTGACGTTGCCGAAACACGGGCACCTGCTGGAAGAGCGAACCTGGCTCATTCCCCGCGTGTTACACAACCGACACGGCAACTTGTTTTTGTTTTGCTCTGTTTTTATGTCTCCAGCCCTTATTCTGTGAGGAAGGGAAAAATGCCAAATTGACATTAGGCAGAGAAATCTGATGACGGTTTAGAAACTGTTGTCTGAAATTCACAGCAACGTTGTTGCTAAATGAAACAGAGAAAATGAATTCCTCTACTGGTACAAAAGCAATTTATTATGCCTTTTATGGGAGGCTGCCAAAAGAGTTCCCAGTTATGTAGAAATCTAATGGAAATGAGATTCAGCAGAATTCATTTGTGTCAGTAATATTCACTTTTTGCCCTACCTTTCTTTATCTCTTTTAAAGTAAAATAAAGAGGGGAGGGCAGAAAAAGAGAAGGGCAGCAATTACTCTTGGAAATGTCTTTGAGACTATCCGTTTCATGAAGGGAATCTTATATGATGCCAATTTTGAGACAAATTAGCAAGAGGCTTAAATGTTGATTTTATGTTCTAGCTGAAGTTTAAACATTTAAAAGACATGATTAATGAATTGCTGTGGGTGCAAAGTTGATTTCAAACATCCCAAAATGTAGAAGTGTTTGGATCGGAGGTATTTCGTTGTCCCATTGTAAAGGGGCTATTTGCCAAATTCACATCTGGATCTAGGATTTAGGCCTATTTCTGTTTTCCTAAGCAGTGTAAGTACTGGGTGTCCTGTGTTACTAATATGGAAAAGATCCAGCTGCATGATATATGAAGTTGCCTTACATCCCCATAAAAAGAAGATTTGAAGGTTTCAGACAGCCTGCATCTGCATCTATACCTGCTCTCCCTTTGATGCTGCTGAAACTGTACAGAGAAAAGCTACGCAGAATAATTTGCTGAAACGAAGGGCACGGTCTGTAGCGCACACCCATCCATTTCCATGCAGGGGCTCCACTGGTGTGATTACCAGAAGGGCTTTATTCCCTTATTAGGATAAAAGGCAGTATGAAAACTGCTGTAAAATCTGCTTTTTATGGCAGGAGATGGAGGCTCCATGAGCCAGGGCTGATGTCAGTAAAGGCTCAGCAGCACCAGGAGAGCTCTTCTTTCAGAAGACTCTACTGCGCCCTGTGCCTCCAGTTTGGAGCTTTCTCAGAAGGACCATAATCACACACCATAGAATAACTTAGGACAGTTGTCTTGTAGGTAAAACTAGCACTTCCCGTGGATGTTTACCTTGAGAAGTGGTTCAGGACTGGCTCTTCAGTGTTGTAGGCTGGAAGGTGGGAGAGCTGACTGAAACGGCCTCGGCAGGTGGTGAGCTAGCAGGAAAATGCAGTTTTAACTGTCCCCAAAATGCCCGACAGCCTGGGCTGAATTTACTGAATAGCTTCTCCTGCATTTGCTTTGTTTTGTTTTCAGAAGAGGGTTCATGAGATGGTTAGAGGTGTTGTTCTTTGCTCCTTTTTAGGCAGCAGATTGGTAGGACATTCATGCAGGCAACAGGGAATCAGCCTCCATACAGTATCTCCCAGAGTCTGGATGAACCCAGAGACTCAGCCTCTTAAAAAAAATCTCCTAACCACCTGGATGTTGGAAAGTTGAATGGCCGAGGGTCCTTCAGGCTATCTGATGATAAGATTTCAGTTGGTATATAATAACTTCCTAGCCGTTGGGACAGAGTTGCCATCAGAAAGGCTCACCAGCACGGTTGTTAGGACTTTTCACCTGGAAAATGGGAACACGGTGCCTCAGTCCTGGTATGAGTAAATGTTTATCTAAACCAGGTAGAATAAGATCAACAGGAGGTATGAGGAACATGGCAACTTAAAATACCAAATAGTCTGGTAGTCAGGGTATTACGCTGGGAGATCTGATACTCCAGTTTAAATCTTCTCTTGGTCTCCTACCTCTTCTGTGTTAGTCCTCACTCCTGGACAAAATAGGATGCTGCTTTCTTCTCCCCACTCAGCTTCATAAAATCAGTCATTCATTTTCTTTGCTCCGTGTACACGTATCCAAAAGAAAGCATTTCATTTTGTATCAAACAGAACAAGGCAATCCAGCTTTTTCATTTCAGCAGGGAAAACCAAGGAAAAAGAGTATTTTTGGTTCTACCCAAAACTTCTATATCCATATGGACACATACATTTTGCTTGGTTTTGTTTTATTGCCAAAGCAATAAAGCCAATTACTTATACAGCCCTCGACAGCAGAGGGGTCATTAGCTTTCCCAAGCCACGCTGCAAGTTGCCTCCCTTAGGAAATTAATGAAGTATTAACCACAGTTTTATGTTGCTATAATACAAAGGAGAGATTAGAAGATATGTAAACTTACATGTCTGCAATATAAACAAAGGATCAATTGGACTAGCAAGAGATGACAACTTTGCGTAGTAAGAGGGTCACTAATTCAGAAAAAAAAGCTGTGGTTTTGCAGTGCTGAGACTTGCTCTTCAGAAACCAGGGAGTGACAGTGTTGGGAGAAAGTGCTCTTGGTGGGGATGGCAGTTATTACGGGGAGGCTGAGGCTGGAAAATTAAGGACTCCACCACAGTTTGCCACAACACGTTACATGCAAAAGAAGTTTTTGCAAGTATGTTTCAGCTGACTATGTTATCATTCAAGTGTAGTGAAACTAAACTAGGCTAACGGAAGAGGAAGAGAGTATCAGCTGAGACTCAGCTTACTACAGACCTAGCGTAATGTCCAAAATTTGTGGTGCATTTTGAACCCATGAAGCGGATGGAGCAAAGGTCTATCTGATAGAGCAAATGTCTAGATCAAGGCCACTCGCCACCCCCTCCAGCTGTTAGCACAACTCCTTGCCCAGAGATTTTGCCTCTCGGCTGCGGAGGCATGGGGAGAGGCTGGGGGGGGTGTCCCTCCCTGCTCTCCGTGGTGGGCAGATGGTGCAGGAAGGAGTGGGTGGAAGAAAGAGGGAGTCCTTCAGCCAGAGATGCTGGTGCTGTTCCCCAAGTGCTGGCCAGCCCAGGCTGAGCAGCCTGGTTTTGATCTGGGCCAGCTTTAGTGGGGGTCAATTTGGCTCCAGGGTGCTGCTGGCAGGGTTGGGTAGGATGCAGGTCTCTAAGTCCCTCTGTGGCTCTGGTTGAGCTCTCCCTGTGAATGTGGTGGGCAGGTCCTCTACAGAGAGGCCACCTCCAATCCAGACAACCTGCCTGGGGGCTGCCCCATGCCCCCAAAACCTCCTGCTGGTTTATGTAAAAAGAAGGGATCCTTAAACCACCTTTGCAGATACAAATGCAACCTTCCTCTGTTTGTTTGAGAGGCAAGCTCTTCCCAATAGGCTTMATTCATTTTTTCCTCAGGAAGCTGAGCTTCAGTTGATTATCAGATTTCAGCAATAAAAATAAATCCATTACCTTTTTATTGATAGAGCCAGCTGTTGTGAATTAGAAGAGCTCATTGACTTCAGCAGCATTGTTCAGCTTATTTATTCCAGCTGACAAATGTCCTCTAATAACTAACTAGCTTCTGTCATCTTTCCTCCCTTAAAGCTGGAGAAGTAAGGGCAGAGGTAGGCAGGCTCAGGAGCAGAGCCGTGATTCAGCCACGTCCTTTTCATGAGCTAAAGTTTGTTTTCCATGTCTCACTTCGGGAGCTGCCCAAGCTGCCTGGATTTGTCATGACATTACTGGGGTGGGGTTTCCAGGCCCGGCGGTCCTGCCCAGGTCCTGCCTGCCCTGGCTCAACAGAGCCAGGATCTGGCCTTGGTCGGGCAGGGATGGGCAGTCTTCAAACAGGACGTGCCTCTGCGTCCTCCCTTCTAGAGTGCCTGAGGGAGGGGTGGCTGATAACCCCACGTGGAAACTGCAGGTCCCTGCACCCCACCTTTGTAGGGCTGGATCAGGAAAAGGGTGAATTACACTTTCCAAGCCCGGAAAAAACAGGTAGTTGATAAGGTATTTGCCTACCGGAACAACAGCGGCAAATATGGGCAAATGGGAACCTTTCAAAGCAGCTCCTGGTATTTTTAGCTCAGGTTGAGCAAACACAGCTCAACTCTAATTTAAACCCTTCTTCCACTGTGGGGAGACTCAGGCTGTTAAAAATGATGTCTTTTGTGCTAACAGGAGTCTATTTGATGTATTAGAAATAAAAAAAGCCTTTTGAAATACGAGGCTGATGCAAGACCAAAACTGGACCCAAAGGTTAGCATGAAATCTGCCTCATTGAATTCTCCGTGCATAGTCACAGGAAAAGAGGATACGGAGATTTGTTGTCACTGATTGGCAATTGTGTATTTGAGAGAGTGATAAAACATATTTCTTAGGATTAGAACTATTTTGGCTGTTTTTTGAGGGCAAGCAGTTGTTCCTTCCATCTCTGCATTTCTGGGTAGCAGCTGACAGAGCAGGATCCGGGTGGAAGAATAGTGGCAATCAACCATTTTAATAAAAGCTAAAGAAAATATTGGAGTCCGGGTTATTTCAGACAAAAGCGACTGCCGGCAATGAGTATCTCTTTCAGAAGGTGAGGTATTCCCTGGATTAAGCACAGCAACAAGAACCCTGCACAGCACCGTTTGGAAATTACCTTTGAATAAATGAAGCCTTGCTTTTCCTATGTCAGGACTGCTAGCTTGGCACAGCTCCAGGAGAGCCAAGAGCTCTACTCTTGTAAAATGATTAAATATGTATACTTTTCACTTAAACAGCAGGCAGGAAGCTTCTGCAGTCACAGTTTAGGATAGTCTTTTTTTTTTTTTTTTTTCTTTTTAAGGAATCTTGTCCGAAGACTATCCATTAACAAGTAAATTAAGGTTTTAAAGTTGACATATCCAAGAGTTAATTTTGCATGAAGTCAGCTCTTAAACATTTCCTTTATCAGGTGAAAATGTTGCCCCTTCTCTGTCTGGCACTGCAAATTTTTCCTCTTCAGCGGATCTGCTCAGCCTCATGGAAAAAATGATCGTTTCTTTGTCTTTGTAACTCTCCATTTCTCTGTTAAAATAAATGGACTGGTTCCAGTGCAGCTCAGAGGTTCATCTTCGTGCCTACCGGGGCTCCCCTGTGCRTTGTCTTACGTGTGTAGGTGGCGGAACAAAAAGGCTCCGGATTCAAAGGCATAGTGTCTCTCCACTTGAGATGAAAGGAGCATCTCCTTTAGTGGCCAGTCTTACAGGGATGAAGTGGTTGCGGCTAGCGTTTTGAAGGGTGAGGAATGATTTTAGGCATTTCAAGGTCTGAGGCAGCCAAAGGCAGCTGATTTCCAGGAGATGCTCCACACCTGCTGCTGGGGAATTGGGATGTATCGGGCTTCTCCCACCAGGGAAGCAAAACTATAGGYGCCACCACTCCCAGGTCACATTTTTGGTGTTGGCATCTGTGTCCCTTCAGTAGGGGGCAGTGGGACACACGCACGTTACCTCCTTCATCATGGTCCGATTTCCAGGTTTTTCTGCACATCACACGCTTTCTTTTCCACCTTGCTCTGAAGATAATGACGTGCTGATCTCCAAACGCAGATATCACTCCCATCAGTGGGGCTGAATGAGTGGGCTGACCCTGAGACATTTTTTCAGTTTCAGGATTTCGAGGCACAGGGGCAAGCTGAGGGCAAACCCTGGCTTTCCACAGAAATCCTGGGATAGCGGCTGTGCCCTGAGCCCACTGTGCTCCCACCCACACCCTGGTGCATGCAAAGCTCACCCGCTCAATGAAATCTCTCTTTGCTCTTTCCCCCGCTCCAGGCGAGCTCGTCGGTGATGTCTGGCCCAGGAGAGAGCACCAGTCCTGAAAGCAGCAACCTTAAGTATTCAGGTCAAGACGGGCTGTACACAGGAGTCAGCCTGACCTCCACGGCCGAAGTGACAGCGTCCGTGAGACAGGATCCCTGGTGTGCCCTGGCTCTGGCGTGACCCGGCGCGAGGGAAGCTGGATCCTGGCGCTGCGCGGCAGCCCCCAGACGTCCGCGCACGGTTTCTTCTGCGGAGCGGTTGTGGCAGCAGCGAGAGTGCTGGCAAAGACCATTCCTCTCAAATTGTTTCTGTGCCTTGGTGGCAGAGGTGTTTTTCAGCCTCCGAAAGAGGCTCTGCCGAAGCATCCAGTTCCTCATCTATGCAAGAAGAATATAGGGAAAGCAAATGCCCACCGGGGGATAGCTAATGCAGCCTTACACTCTCAAAAAAAAAAAAAAAGAAAAAAAAAAAGAAAAAAAAAAAAGAAGAGATAAACCTAGACCTATTGATAGATTCCAGAAATACATCCTCGACTTACCCAGCAGCGCTGCCTTTCTGATTGTATAGTTGTTTTCACTCTCTCATCACCTTCTTCCCCAAGAATTTGGCGGAAATTGTCAGTGTCGGGGAGGGAGTACCAAAGGCTTTAATTACTAGAGATAGCGAGATACTTTTTAACGAGTGTCAGAAGTGTGTACTGCTTGAGTCGGCGCAGACGTCTCGCACCGAACATTTGATGTCTTCGCCCCATTGGTCCTCTCCTCCTGTGCCCTCCATCTTCAGCATGCCTTGCTCTGCTCTTCAGAGCCCAGCTATGCCCCTGGAAGAAATCACAATGTTTGGTACAAGTCTCACGAGGTCCAGCTTGTTAAGGAGATTTTGGGGTTGGTTTTTTTTTTTGGTTTAAAATATTTACTCACTTTGCAAGACTGCTATATAACTTTTAAAGTACACTGTGACTGAGGTTTATGAAAGTTCATATTTTCTGGCTGAACTGTATAGAGTCAGTCGAAATTTGTAAACAGGGTAGCAATCAGATATTTTTCTTCCATATATACAATAATTTTTTTAAAGAAGTGCAATTTGCGTTGCAGCAATCAGTGTTAAATCATTTGCATAAGATTTAACAACGGTTTTTATACGAATGAATGAATGTAAACATTTTAACTTAATGGTACGTAAATAATTTAAAAGAAAAACTTAACTAGGCATCCTTAGGCTTTTTAGCGCAACAAAAACCCATCCACTTTCTGTATTTCCAGTTGTTAAAGCAAGAGTTTCAAAGAACAAGCCTTCTCTCAGGAAAATTGCCCTAGCCATTTGTAGTATTGTGCAAAAATGCAAATGCATCCCCAGGTTTTTTTTGCCATTGAATAAGTATGTGCTGGAAAGAAACAAATCACAATGAAACTTTACTACCTAACTGATACATATGTAAATACTCCATAAGATATTTAGGCATCTTGACAATGTAGGATGCAATCTGTATAGTGTGACTGACGCATAGTTAGGTTGGTTTCCATTGTTTTTTAAGTGGGATGTCATTTGGAAAGTTGTTTCATCAGAGCTTTACAAATAAAAGGGTATCATTTTGGGATTTTTTTTTTTTCCTGTACACTGTGCCTTCTCCTTTGTCTCCAACGCAATTGTTAAGCTACATTAAAAGCTATGGAAATGTACCTGATATGAGCGGCGTGTCTGATGGCTGCAAGGAAGGTCTCCAGCTGAAGTGCCTGCTCTGTCTAGCTAAGTCTGCATTGCGTGTGGCTTTTCTGCAGCTCCCATCACTACGCCTTCTGATGATACATAAAACCAGGGCCCCGCTCCTACCAACACAAGCCCCTCATGGGCACGTGGGAGGTTTTTCTGATGAAAGTCTGGGGAACCGATCCCATGCCTTGTGAGGACTGTCATGGTTTTGCTTGGCCTTCACACTATAGCTAAAGGGTCTCACCCAGGTCCCCTGTGTGTGCAAAGATCTGCCTGTCACCCACTGCAGATGTAACTGGGTAAAGCCAATTGGGTGGCAGAGCCACCACGTGCCTGCTGGCATCCTCCGGTGTCCAAAGGTGAAGAGCAGCAAAAACTGAAGACGCTGCTGCTGAAAAGAGAAGACAGTGAATTTTAGCTACTGAGGGGAGTGGAAAACATTTCACTGGCTCTGAGGACCAGTCCTCTGCATTGCTTGGCTGATCAGAGCGAGACAACGCTGCATGTCATTTCCAGCTATGTCGGCAGTACTGTTGGACTGGGAAGCCGGGATGCCCAACCTCTGTGCCCAGCGCTGCTGTCAACCTGTGGAGTGGCTGCAACACGTCTCTYTGCTTCTCTGAGCCAGACTTTCATTTGGGGTGAATTGGGATAGCTCCTTGGCCTCCAGTGAAGCTATGCTGATTTGCACCAGCTGAGAATCTGCCCCTTGGTTTTCCAACCCAGAGAGTCGAGGCCGTCTCCTTACCCTGGGGGTGTCRTGAGGACCGTGGAATGAATGCTGCAGCACAGCCCTTGGAGGGGAATGGCTTCTAGCAAAAAGGGGTCAGACCAAGCCTCGCCTGGGGTTTGGGCTGCTCTGGCCAGCCAGGAGTGGGGACCCCTCACCCGTCCTGGTGGGGCCATCACGCCAGCCTTGGTGCTGGGACATCTCACGTCCTTGCTCGCTGGGGGTTGTCGTGGCAGGGTACCCCAGCCCTGCTAGCCTTGGGGCCATGTGGGCTTGGATCTCGTGATTTACAAAAATAAATGCCTAAGTGCAAAGTGAGCCATGCAGAGAAACATTGGGTTTAAAAAGCAAAGGGTGTGGAGAAGTGGGTGAATGTCTTCCCTTTTGAGGCATTTGTTGGCTAAAATGCCCTTTTCTGTGATTTTCCAGTGTTGACACTTAAATGGATAAAAAAGCTGTTGTTAACTGGTGTTGAAGAGTGTTCAGCCTTAGCTGGGGTCAGCATCCTTTTTTTTCCTTTTTTCTTGACAGGGGTGAAGTTTGGTGTGCCGCTTCTGAAAAGCCTAGCGCAAAACTCACTGCCAGGTATGTCAGAGCTGTGTTTCTCAGAGTTATCATAAAACAGGAGGTTTAGACCAGTGTGTCCCAGTTTTGGGCTGCTGATCCAGCAGAAGAAGTCAGCTGGCTGCTGACACTCTTGCCAGCAGCCTGTGAAAGGCCACRCTGCTTTTAAACCCTGTGGCACAATGTAAGAGCTCCCGGGAGGCCCTGCTCTCTTCTTAGCACCACCTTATCCCAGGGTCTGGCTTAGGGTGGTTCCTGCAGATAACAAGACTTGCTTGTTTCACATAGGGCATCTTTTTATGCAAGTCTTTTTATGTGAAAAGACTCCTCTTGGATCTGAGGCTGAAAATGCTCTTTTAGGAGATACCAGGGAAAAAAAAAAAAATAGAAAAAACAATCTTTTCTAGGGAAGGTGTTTCCCATTATTTCTTATCAGCAAAAACATCAAGAATGAAATACTTCGCCTCCTTGGACCAGAAGCAGAGCTAAATCAGGTTTTTATCCCTCTGCAAGAGGCGGGGGGGCATAGTACCGTGTTGCCTTACTCTATAGATGTCGAGGAGCTCAAAGCCAGGTTCTGTGTTATGATTTTACATAGAAAAAGACTGTAAGAACAGTACCTCCTACTCATCAAAACTGCTCTCCAAGTGTACCGATTGCTGGAGCGGCTACTGCTTGACAAAATAAAGGTTTCTCTTTTTTTTTTTTTTTTTTTTATTTTGCCTTTTAGTCCTGCTGAGCCGGCACGGCTCTGAGTGTGTGAGCTGGACTTTGCTCTGGCTCATACATCATCAATAGCACTGATACTGATGGACTGCCTGGCAGATGCTTTCCTCACTTATCCCTGTTTCTCTTCAGTGACAGCCCCTGGAATGGGCTGAGAAAGAACAAAGAAAGAGTTCGACCATGGGTGTCAGTTACTAGTGAGGCTGAATGAGCCAGACTGACCCCAGAGCAGCTCTCTAGTACCAGAATGAAGTTTCAGAGTTGACATTTGGGGGAAAAAAAAAGCATACAGTTACTTGTCACCTTAGCACCTTTTCTCTGGAAACAATGAAATTAAATAGCCAATGACTCGAGGCATCTGCTTCAGGCTCCCTCACCAAGCAATACTAGAAGGCTCACATTTGCTTGGGTGGCCCCTCAAGAGCAGACTGCTCCTGGCCACATGTGTTACCCTGGGTTCCAGTCTTCCCTAGGTCCCAGGTTTTGTCTTAGTAGTGTTCCCGTCACCCTCACCCACAATCTTATTTTTTCTGTTCAAAGTGCTTGAAGTAAGTTGAGATCCGTACCATGGTCCAGAGTGGTATTTTTCAGCATGGCATTGAGGGTGTATACTGGTGTGGTACGAGTGCTGTGGAGGTATGTGAGGGTGCAACAGCTGCTGGGCTTGGGTTGGTGACCTGGGTAAAGCAGAGAGAACCAGCCTTGGACAGGTTGCCCAAAGGGGGTAAGAGGTACCTGGCTGTTTCCAGACTGCAGGTGGGCTTCGTTACGTGGATGATGAGAGGGCAAGGAACTGGGTGTGAAGTGAGTAACCGAACCAGCTGATCTGTTTTGGTTTTCTTGCTGCAAATCTGGACAGAGCCACGCGCCAGCCCTGTAACATTTGCCATGTAGAACTTGGGTAATTTACTGTCTGTTCCTGCATAAAAATAATATCACTTCTGCTCCTTTCCAAGAGAAGAAGGGATTTAGGAGTTACACCCTGTCCCTGGTACCACRAGCCTTAGGTGAGCACAGGCTGCAGAAACCCAAAATGGACTTCAACTCTTCCTGTGTGCTCACAGCTCCAGATCTTCCTTATCCAGCTGTTCTGAACTTCATTCCTCACAGATCCTCCAGTTCCTAAATCTGTATACACTGGACATTCCAGGGTTGTGTCAAACACACTGAATTCAGTATTAAAATATAGGGCAAGGGTTATTGCAGTGGGCCAGCAAGAAGGAAACTGAAGGCTTGAGGAGCAGTTTCAAGTGGTCTCTGCTCCACATGTTGCAAAAGGCTTGAGGTCTTCGTTACATGTTTGCGACGTGTTTTGGAATCACTTAAAGGTATCTGATGAAAGTTGGTATAATATATAGGAGAGGGCAGTAGGATTTAGGTGCCCAGGTGGACATGCAGTCAAACAAGAGTTGTCAGAGCAACGTAGTAACCAAAAGTGCTAATGTACTTTGAACAAATAATCAGGAAAATACTGAGTAGGAGTAAGGAGGTAATTCTACTTTGGGATGCTGCATCCAGACCTGGCATCCACATTTGAAAAGGATGTYGAAAAATTGGCGAGGGTAGGGAAAAGAACCACAGAAATTATTTAAGGACTAGGGAAAATGTCTGGCCTTGACAAATTTAAAGACCACAGTCCGCTTAGAGTATCCAAAGGAAGACTAAAAGGTGACTGGTGTAGTAAGTCCCTTCACGGGGAGAAAACAGTAGGTGCTAACAGGCCTTTGACCTTGCAGAGAAAGACATAACAAGATCTAGTGGCCAGAAGGTGAAGCCAGATTAATTCAAAAGATAAATTAGCTTCAGCTGAAACAATGAACATAATTAGCGATGGGAGCAGCAGCGAGGGACGAAGATGAGTGTCAATCTCTTGATGCCTTCGTAACAAAGCTGGCTGGAAGATCAGCTTTAGCTCACCAAAAGTGACTGGGTTCAGGACTGCGCGGTTTACATCTGCTGCATCGTGATTTATAGGCCGGATTAGTTTCCATTTGGTCTGAAACCGTATTACTTTTTGGGATGAGACCCAATGCTGAGATCTTGAATTTTTGTCGTTATTAAAAACCCCATGGCTCTCTTCCTGAGAGCCGTGGTAAACACTGTGGTGTTTTGACCCAGTTTCAGCATAAGTAATTATTTTTTGCCTACCTAAAATGCCCTACTTCCTCTCCAAAACTGTCCTGCATCTTTATTGTTTCCTGTTAAATACATCCTGAGTTCCACAGAAGAAAAGGCTGTGTTTCAAAGTTGAACAAACAAAACTTGAAAATCTGTCTCCTCTTACGGCATGGCACACAGGCAGGGCCTGCTAAGCAGCTTCTTGGAGAAGCAGGAAGGAAACCTTCTCTGAAGACCGCGGTCTGCAGGCCTTCGGTCTGTGACCTTTTGATGCTGTGGAGACCACAGCCTGAAGAATGAACAGAGGCATGTGGAGCATCTTGCAAATGTGGCAATTTTAAAAAGAGGAGGGCAATGGTGGGTTTCTATAGTGCACCAAACCCCAACTGCGATCCAAATCCTACTTTTTCTTCTCATGGGAATAAATAACATTTTAAAAAAATAATGCTGCTTTTTGTACCTTGCTTACAGAGGACCCAGTCTTGTGGCACGAGAGGGAGAGGATGTGCCTTGTGTATTTGGCTCGTCATTTCTCTGACCCCTTTGCAGTACAGAGGAGCCCCAAACCAGCCGGGGAGATCCTGGTGAGCCTTCACACTCTGAAGGGATTTTGCATAAGCTAGGCAGACGTGCCTCCCCTGCCTCCTGCACCAGAGGCTGGAGTGGCCTTGCTGTCAGGAGAGGCTGTGTGTATTTGGCCAGGGGCCTGGGGAGGGGAGAGGGAAGGAGGCCTGGTGGAGGGGAGATCTGCTGTGCCTCAACTTCAGCGACGGGGCCACAGCAGCATCACGCGGAGCTGCTTGTGGGCAGCCTCTGCTCGCTGCGACTCGAGGTGGCTGAGGATCAAGAAGCTGAAACTGGCCTTCACTGAGCCTGCAAGGACCTCTGGCAGGCTGGGGGCTGCACGTGTGTGTGCGCACGTGCCTTCAGTTTTAAAAATTAGATCTTTTACTCTTCTCTCCTTCTTCTACCATAACCCACAGTAGTCTATAGTTGTTCCTTTTTGCCTGAATTGAAGTTTATTAAAAAAAGAAGTGCTGGGATGATGGGCCATCTCTGGATCAGTGACAGAGGTGAGGAGCAGCACCTGTGAGGTCTGGGCAGACCCACCTGCCGCGGCACTGGGCACACCAGGGCAGGGGCACCTCTTGGGGTTTCCACGGTTTGGACAAGAAATGAGCCGTACCSTCTGTTCTTCACAGAATCAATGAAGTATGTCACAAGGTTAATTTAATTTTATTTTATTTTAAACTATTAGGAACATTTCAGCCTGGAACAGACTCCCAAAGACAGCAATACTCTCTTCCTTATAACAAGATGATGTCCTGTAGTTTCCAGTAACTTTGATTTGCCTTTTTTTTTYTTTCAGATCAAGGTGAGAAGCTGGAGACTGGAAAATAACATTACTATTTTATCTAATGGGGAAAAAAAAATTGCTTAAAAGTTTGACCAACAAAATGTGTATTCTTTATGGCAACCACCAAGTGATTCCTTCAAGGTTTTTAAAAGCACTGTGGCTACACTCAGAATAGGCATGGAGAAATTATAGTCTGTACAATTTGGTGACTCTCAGAAAATTAAAAAAGGCAACTTCTCCCGAAGTATTGTTAGGATTAATTGTGCACTAGGCAGAAGGAGGCCAGTGGTGACTTTAAAGTTAGAGCTCCCACTTTATTACCCAGTCTTATGCTTTGCTTAGAGTAGTGATAAAATTCCTGGGACTAAATGAAAGCTTTGTATAAGGAGGAAATTCAGGAAAAACAGCTTGTCTTTCTAAGTCTCCATGATCAGTTTTCAGGAAAAGTAAGAAACTTCAAGCACAGACCCCAGCAGACTTGGGCTTTTTAAACAAGTCACCAATATCTTACCATTTCTCTGTGGCCGAGTTCATCAGGGAAGACATGGATAGGCACTGACAGCCGTGTGCCGTACCCCTTCTTCAGTGTAAACCAGTCCTGATCCCGCTGCCTTTAATGGTGCGGGATTGTGCGACAGGGTCAAATCTGTCACACTGTGAAACCCTTTCTTATCTAAAGCAAAGGATTAGCACTTCTGAAATGAGCCACATATCAAAAACTCGGGCAAAAGCTGAAAGAAACTCATATTTCACACTTACGTACCGAGGCACTACGATATTGACGCACACCCTGCTTTCCCTGTTCCAGGCAACTAAAAGGTGGTCAGGATGCTTCACTCATGAATTAATGTACTCCGTTGATGGGGAAGCCTATGTGAATGAAACGTTAACTCTGAGGTTTCAGCCATACACAGTTCTGAGAAATTTTAACCTTGCCTCTCTGTCCATGCAGATTTACACTGAGATCTTCCATATCTCTTCCAGCCCCAGGCCTGCTCTTGCTCCCCTCACAGTCAGGAGTGAAACTCCTCGCAGCTCAGTGGCAGAGGTGAACTCTGATTTATAAGGACCTTTTAAAGAGATGAGCCCAGCCCTAAATTATGGGCAGCTAAAGCAGGCAAGCACACGGGAAGCAGCAAGCCGTCTGGTTCGATGTAAAAGCTGTGTTCGCTACAAAGGCAAGGAGTATCTGTTTGACACCTTTGTAATTAATGAGACTACCTAAAGCAGCCACCTAGATCAAGCCCCAGCCATTGGGAGGAGCCTCGTAAAAGGCAGAGGAATTCAGGACAGTCTTCAGCTAGCTTTCCCAGACAGTTTGAGCAGGGCAGTCTGTGGTTCAGGGGCTTGCCAGGTGCTGGAGCTACCAGGCAATCTTGGCCATCAAAAGCCCAGGCTACCCCCTGTACCTGGGGGAGGGCACGTCAACCCCCTGCCGTTGGGGCATCAGGCATCGGCTCCCACCTCCACCAGCTACGTAGTGGCGCAGAGGAACAGCGCCGACCTGGGATGCTGCTGAGGGAGCTTGCACTTTGGGCCCAGAAATTCTGTCTTGAGCAAAAATGGCCTGTTTAGAGGAGAACCCTGTGGTTAAAAAAACGAGTGTGTGTTACCTACTCAGCATGGGTGGGAGGGAAGCAAGGTAGTAATGGTCAGATGGAGCTCTGCTAATAAAAGGCGTTGCAGCAGAAGGCAGTGCAAATATACATTTTTAGGGAGAAGACTTAAGATTAAGGACAGCTGCAGCACAGGAGAAAAGCAGGATGAACTAGGAGCTGTAGTGTGATCAGAAGATCAAGTCTTTTCAGCAAAGGTTTTTGAAGACATTCCATTTGTTGTTCTCATTTCATGAGTTGAAAGTATCTGGTTTTCAAAAAAATTTCATTTTCATCACAACCAGGCTCCTTTGACAGGAATACAAACATTTTGCAGAACCTCTTTGGTTGAGAAAATGCTCTAGAATTTTTGGTTATATCTGGCATTGTACATTTTTTGATGGCAAACTTCTTAGTGGAGCTAAGGGAAATTTATAATTTGCCAAACTTCTTGTTGCAGTAATTTTGCAGTAATTCTGGCATGGTCTGCACTTGCCCTGCTTGCATCAGAGAATACTTACAGGCACCCACAGACACTGTGGCTGTATGCTGTCCTGAAGACAGCTGCCCCCAAGAGAGAGTCCTCCAGAAGAGCAGAACCTGGCCCATAAAGTCTATATGAGTTTAGAGATGTGTAGAAGAAAAAGAGCCCAGGTTAAATGGATCTTTTAGGTAAAATCACTCTGAGCAGAGAAGGGACTTCCCTATGGAAGCAGACAAGGTAAAAGCATTGGGGAGAGACAGCAGTGACTATCTGAGCTCTCTTAATCACCTGACCTCGTTAGCCACACTGGCTTCAACCTCATCAGCAGGTGAATGGGGGAAAGAGGAAGCTGCTGACACTGTACTTCTGGGGTGTCACCCTCAGCTGCAGGATGGCACCCGATACATGAATGCCAAGGCTGTGTCTCAGCCAGCAGGCTTGGACAGGGTGTGTGCGGAGAGGGCTTCCCCGGCCCTATGGATAAGGGGGGTTTATTTTCCAACCACAGATGTGATTAGATTCACTCCTCTGTTTTGTGTGTACTATTGTGCTTCTATGAATTAAATATGTAGCCAGGGGATAGGACAGCATCTTTCTATTAATAAATACAGAGCAGATAACTAAAAGAATAAATGTGAGAGTTTTATTGTTTCAAAAGTTGAGCAGTGGACCTGAGGCATGCAGTATGTTTTTAATTAGCATTATTACTTAAAGTGAGTAATAGTGAAAAGGCTCCTTGAGTTCTCTGATAGCGTATTCATTAGCTAATCAACAGAGCTATTATTTTCTTTGATGTATGCCCTACTCTGTGGTACTAAAGTACACATGCTGATTTACTGATAAGGGTAATTAAAGGGCATGTCATAAACACCACTGACGTCATGGAATATTGTTCTTTAACCGTCTTTCCAGTTAACTCTTCCACGTGGAAAACCAGATATTTTGCAGCTGACCCTTACCTGGTGTCAAGCGTTCTCCATCTCCCGGCATCATTGCAGTTTTGTGAACCCATGGCAGCAGAGGATGTAGTCTTGCATTTATGGCTTCCCACGACCATGAAGTATATGCATTTGAAAGTCTTTCATACACCAGCCTTTGCAAAAAGCCTCACTGCTGCGCAGAAGCTTTTTCACAGAATGGTCTCGTGCATGAGTTTCAAAGGAGAGCCTACACCTATGTAACCTACGTTACCCAGAGGTAAAGCCCTGCTGGGGGTGGTGAACTCCTCAGAAAATAACAGCTTTCCACCATGCTTCCCTTGTGCTTACACCTTCCCTGAAGGTGGAAATATATCTCCTGGCTGGGCAACATAGATGGTATATACCTTTCAGGTTTTAAAGGGAGATCTACTGTATGTGTAAGGGGAAGGTCACGTAGGTCGGAAGAACTGTAGTTAAACTATGCATTTCAAGCATACTATATCTATGTAGCTCTACATATGGGCTGCAAAATTTGGAGGATCTTCAGCACTGAAGTTTGAAAATCGGGGGGTGCTTTGCATCCGGCAGAGCTGCGGGCTTGTAAATACCGTAGTGGCATGTGGGTGCATGAGCGAGCAAGGGAACATCAGCCCAGGTGGTTCCTTCTTCTTGCTTGCTTTCCCTCCTTCCTTCTTCCTCTCCTTCCCTCTTTTTCTCTTTCTCTTTTTCTCCCTCTCTCCCTCTGTTTCATCATGTGCATTTTGTTTTGTTTCTTCCCAGCTACAGGGCTGTCTCCCATATATTTCTGGACAACTGAGGGATTGGAAAAATCTTTAAATCCACAGTACTGAGTAAAACCACTTCCTGATTTTTTTTCCACCCCATTTATTAGGTTCCTCAATATAAGGAAGTGGTAGTCTCTCTTTACTGAATTTCAGGTAGTGGTATCATTCCAGATAACAGCAATAAGTAGGTCTCAAAAATAGAATGGATAATCATCTTCCACGCACACAAATGAAAGAAGAAAAAAGATATATACCAATAGGAAATAAAATACAAAACAATTCATTTCAGAATATGGCAAAATATTTTTAACTATATATTTTAAAGGTATATATTCCTGTTTATCTCAAATATGCCTTGAGTTTCCAATGCAGATGGCTGGCTTCATTTGTAATTTAAAGCAGTGGCCAAAATTCTGTTCTGATTATGAATTAGACCTACTTAAATCAGTATTTGCTCTCTGTTCAAATGAAAATTATCAAACACAATGGGATAAACCCAGTTGTACAGCCAGGGTACTCACATGCTTTCCCGTTACTATCCAAGTTGGAAAATGCTCTGTCCTCCCTCCACCACTGAGATATACGGTGGGGCTTATTATCCCCATTTTATGGATCAACAGGGATAAGAAAGCCTCTATAGTTTTCCCGAAATCTCACAGGAGTCATTCATAGAGAAGACATTTACAGAGTATCTTCCAGGTCCCAGGTGATGTCCCAGCTGGTGGACTCTGGTAGTATCTCACCAGCACCAGGACATTGGCAATGGTGCATGACAGCTCATATTGGTGATTTCTTGGCGTGGTTTTGGTCAGGCCCACCTAGCACTTTCCCAGCTGCTGGCCATGGTTAGGGAATAGCAGCTGGGCCAGGGACTGCTGCCGCTGGTTTGGATTGCTGCCCCCCCTGCTTTGGAGGGTAAGAGAGCTTAGCTGGAGGGACAAAGGCTGTGCTTTGCAGTACTCCTCCTTTGGCTGTTCCCTGGCCCATTTTATTTCCCAGCATGGATACAGCCACTTGGTGTCTATTTGTGGTGTGTGTCGGTCTGCTTGCATTTAAGTGACATATTTCAAGACTGGTTGGTGAAGAAAGAAGAGGAAACATGACATGAAATGTGGATGAGTCTTATGTGACCCTGAGCCAAATCCTGCCTTAAGACTGGGGATATTTTTTCATGAATGCACGTGATTCTCTGCCTATGCAGTGTCAGCACAAACTAGAGATAGGTCCCAACACGTGACTCTTTAGTAACTAGTTTGAATGGAAATGTGTGATTTCTGAACAGATTTATTGTGCAAGCAAAAATGTATTTGCTAAAGATTACAGCAGCATGTTTGCTCTGAATGCTGAGCCTGGGAAGTAAGGACTGCCCTGTGTGGCTTTTCATAACATGGTGAAATAAGGTTTGTGGTGTCAAATACCTGTTTTAACTTTGTTATCCCTGTCCCATGGTCTGCAGCGCAGGGATTAGGCACTGGAAGCAGAGCGCAGCTGGGGATGCAGAGACTTCTCCACGGCTCAGACTCCAGGTCCTGCATCCCTTGTGGATGTGGACGATAGACCTACTTACCACTCATATGGCCTCGAGGTCCATGCCAGGTGTGGACAAACAACCTACATGCCCATTGCTCCCTGACCTTGCCAAAATGCTTCTCTGCACCATGCGTAGGGGGACACTGAGGAGCTCCTTGGCCCACCGGAGTCCCTGGAGTCCTTCTCCAGGCTGTCCTCAAGCTCCTTTCTGCCACTTACCTCTCAGGGTAGCAGGGACCCAGGAGCCCCTGCTGATGAGAACCAGGACTCACCCTTGGACCTCTAATTAGTCATTACCACTTCAGATAGCCAATATTACTACCTTTTATGTCAGAGGTATCATATGTTGTATAACTGCATAGCTGGAAGGTTTTTGCAGGAGTTAGGACTAGGATTCTGCTACCGTGACCATTATCCCTGAAATGCAGCAGCTGAGGAGCTGGGTTCCCTCCCCTTCCAAGCTGTCTTGCAAGGTGAGTTCATGAGCATTTCCACTGAGGATAACTCGTAGGCCACATAGTCTAGTGAGCAACCAACCGTCTTGGTCTGAGAGCACACGTGTTCTGGGAGCGTGAACCACGTGGGTGGGTGGACAGAGGTGTCTCAGGCTTTTTGATGAAGGAAAGTGAATGCGGAGTGCCATTTGGGGAATTTTCACAAGTCAAAATCCACCCTCCCTGTTTCTTTTGTCTGTTTTTAATTTTTAAAGCACTCAAGTGACTGATCTGCAATGTGTAGACCTCAGTTTGGTTTGGAACTGCGGTTCAGACGCACTTGTAGACAAAAATTTAAAACCATGATCTTATAGGCGTGCTCAGGGTCGGCTGATGAAAATAATTCTTTTGCTGGTGTGTTGAATCCAGTTACAGGTCCCATCGCTCAATTTCCCTGGCAGAAACACTCCCAAGACTTTCTTTTGCTGATACGCCACCGCACTGTTTGGAAAGAGAAACTCAGCCAACTGCTAAGATATCTTGGAGTTGTCCTTGTACAAGGGAAAATGGGGCTTGATTTGGTCTGGCAGTCTGCTAACATTTGCTGCCATGGCATTTTTTGCCAGTCTTCATGACGCCAGCGAATGGACGAATGCTGCAGCACGTGTATTTAAGGGGGTTTGTTTAGTGTAAGGGTGTCTGTAGGAGGAGTAGTTTCCTGAAAGGAACAACCAGAATGTCTGACCTTGCACTGATTCTGCTGACAGTTCCTGCTTGAAATAAGGTTGCCCTGGTCTGGTGCAACATCACTCACCTCCAGCAAGGGAGTTTCAAACTGTTAGGAGACACATGAGAGCTATATAAGGAGTAATGCGTCCACAGGGATCCCTCTGTACTGAACATGGGATCTGAGCACATGCAGGCTCTGAAGGAACTCAGCTCCAGACTGAAGGTTGCAGTGGGATTATAAAAGAAGTCTCTCAGCTCTGCATATCTTCAGACATCAGATTTCAAATCTAGTTCTGGATCCCAAGTCAAGTTAAAGGCAAACAAAGGGGAAATATCCTGAAATAGGAATCAAAATTATCTCCAAAGTACTTGTTCTGCCAGGCTAGCAGGAGCAGCATCTCCATAGCTGTTACTTAAAAACATGAAAATCAAAAAGCATTGTTGAAAACTGATTTAAGGGGCTGGGCAGATTCAGGTGCAAGGCAGGAGATTGAATGTTTTGCCTCTTTGCCCTCCTCATGCTTTATGCCTTGGAAACCTATCTACGTCTCTGCCTGTTAATGAACATCTGCTTTTGATTGTCACAAACCCATATATTTCAGTAAAATAAACATACCTGATCTCCACTTGGGAAACAGCCTATTGTTTCTGCTGTGCCAGGTTCAAGCATTGCTTTTAAATCAGAGATGGACTTTTTTTTTTCTCACTTGCCTACTAGTTACCTTTAAGTGCTAAATGACCCCAGCAGGAATTATGCTTCTGTGTTTGAACTAGCTGCAGGACATGGGCTGAAATGTTGCCTTTTCTTTGGTGTCTGATGCGTCCTGTGTTGAAGAACTATCTCCTGGGTATACCGGCTGTTGGTGTTAGAGAATAAATACATCTTTCCTATCTCTAGCTAATTCTGTGTTAGTCCAGCTGGACACTGGACTAAATGCAGATGACAACACTAGGGCTAAAAAGCATGGCCTTACCAAGTCCTGTTCATCTCACCTGGTAACACTAAGCTACTGTCTTAACTAGAGCCATGGAAGTTGTTACCATTGTGGCTGTCTATCTGTCTGTGAGACTTCATGCCTGACAAGGGCTCCAGAAACCTGCACAATAACCAAATAAGAAAAAAAAATAAGTATGTGCACAGTCACCATGAAAGCTGTACAGGGCAGGAGCTCCCGGTTTCCCCGAGCAGAAGACCTTCACATGTCATGACATGGTGTTTGCTGCTTGATGACCTATTGATCTTGTCATACAGTATGAAAATCACTGTTTCTACACATGGGAGAAATCCACATCTGTTGATTTCATGTTGACTATTGGACTATATGATCATGACCATTTCTAGCATGATTATGGTCTTGCCTTATAACACTGCTGAGAGCAGCTGAGATTCCTCACCTCCACCTTTTCAGTCTCGGTTTCAGCTAGTCTCCATAACTAGTTGTGAAATAGTGGGGGTGGGAGTGACTTTCTGCTCAAGAGAGTAAAAGGTTCAAGATTTAATCTCTCTCTTTTTTTTTTTTTTTTATTATGTCCTACCTAGATGGCAAAAAAAGCATTTAGCAGTCTAATTGTAGGGAAAACATCCGTGTGAATGTACTGGTTCAAACAAAGGATCCTTCTAGCCCAATACTCTGTCTCTAAAACTGGTTACAAAAAACTGGCTACACACTTGGGGAGCGTGAGAACAGGGCAAGTATGTATAATGTTGTCCTTTAATTCCCCTGCACACTGACCATTTTCAGCTCGGAACGTTTTGGACTTTCCTAGCCACTGCAGTTTATTTACATAGTAGCTTGCAATGGATCGCTTGTCCAGGGCTTGTCCTGTTCCCCCCATGAGCCCATGTAAACCGTGTGCATCCACAGGGTCCTTTGACAAGAAACTGCGCAGATCTAGCACCTGCTGCGAGAACCACCCACTTTGGCTTGTCATGAACCCAGTGCCTATTAGCTTCATTTGATGGTCCCTAGGTCATCTTTTGAAGATACTGTGGACAGCTGATCCCTGTCAAGCCACTTCTGACAAATGACTGTCTCTAATATCTCAAAACCTGGATCCCCCAACAGCATGCTGTCCACATCATGTTGACACTGCTTATTGGTATTTGAAAGGAGTATGGTTGCCTTTATGCAGTATTATGCCATCCTCCAGAGGGGTACACGCAAAGGCCATGTTCAGCTTGGGAGAGTTAGTCAATAGAAAATGGAGAGAAGTGGTTTTGTCCAGAAGGAAGCCTGTGCTGCAGAACTGGCCTTTTTGTGCACAGCAGGTCTCTCAGGGACATCCAAAAGCATCAGGCCAAGTGCACAGGCACAACAAGACTGTCCTACACACTGAACCTGCCCAAAGGCACTGGACTTGCTGCTGAGGAGAGCAGTTGGCCAAGGGCATGCCATAGCTGGTGTGGGAGAAGTTCAAACTCTGCCTGGACAAAGTGCCGGCTGAAAAAAGAGGATCTCTCCAGGACCCCCAGCTATCTCCTTATAGCTCTGGTTAGGTAGAAGTGTGTGTTGGGAGCTGCTCTCCACCCTCGCTGTTGTGTTGCATGCTTGTAGGTCTCCTTCTTTGCTTACTGCTCACCAGTCTGTCCTTGCGGGCAATTTCTGCTTTGCTAAAATTAATGCTATTGCTGCCTCCGGACAAACATCTCTGATTTCCCAGATATTGGATAGTTCTTCACCCACATCCCAAATGTAGGCTAAATCAAGGCCAAATCTGTGCTCAGATGAGCATTCTTCCATCCCTGCCCCCTGGTTTCCACTCAAAGATGGTCCAGGCTCTTTGCTAAAGGGTAGAGATGCCTCAGGCCCTGACCAGCTGCCTGACCTGTAGGACTGGGGCAAATACAAATATAGTAAGCCCATAGAAATGGAGTAACCATTTGACTGCAGGTATCAGTATGGATCAGCCAGGGATCTGCTGGAGAGGTGGCTGCTAGCTAAACTTTCCTCCCCAAGGGGAATGCCACTGGCACATGGCTGATGCTGAGGAAGGCTGGAAGGGCCGCGGGGTTTTGGTGCATGCACTGCAGACTGGGGTTGAGTTTACTTGGGGTCATGATGACATATAGAGACACATATGGCCCGGGGTAGGGTCAAAACATCTTGGACACAAGAAAGCGAGTGACAAGAAAGACAAAAATGAACAGACAGCACTTTTATTCAGGTTTCGTTTGGGATCAGGATGAAAATGTGTATCATTCCTTTTCTTTTCCCCTTCTCAAGTATCCACCATTTTGCATCACTTACGGTTCATCAGCTGCAAAAATACAGGGACTGTGGAGTGGGCAGTGGGGGGACACTGCTGTCACTTGCTATCACAGCAACTGAGAACAATTCATGGAATGATTCAATGAACTAATACTACCTCGTGGTTCTCATTTGAGCAGCATAAGGTAAAGGCTAGAACAGCAGCACTTACCTTCCCCTACCCCCAAAGGCAAACGAACCATTAACACTGCAGTAAAGCAGCAGAGCAAAGGTGTGTTTGCTGCACAAGGTTGGTCTCATAAAACTGAACTTTGCCCAAGACTGAACAAAATTGTAAGACACACTCGACAATTAAAGACATGCTTTTTATAAGGACAAGTTATTTATGACCTTCATCTGACATTTTATAAAGTTTTAATTTTGTTACACAACATCCATTCCTTTCATGCTTTGTCAGGAGAGATGTCAGGGCATTAGGACATGTACAATAACCACATTTTTTATGCTTACTTGTTACCGAGCTACCTTCTCCCCTTTAAAGTGTTTTATGGTCAAGTTGCTCTATTTGCATAATTACTGCCACATCACCAGTCAATCAGTTTTATGTGTTTCTCTCCCAAACCAATCTAAAATATGACACGTATATAAAACATCACCCATGATCGTACAGACTTCACATTTATTATTGCTTCAGGTGAAGAGATACGATAAAATTACCCTCTGTTGTTTCCCCCTCCCTGCCAGCTTCTTTCATTCACAATTCCGAATACTTTATATCACACAGTAGTATTGTTTATCAGCAATTTTATTTTTCTCTGACTGGGAGACAAAAGAAAATAAGTAATAGAGCAAGTCAAAACAGAGCAAGTAACTACCACAGGCAACTATGAGAATTGCTCATTTTTACAAGCGTGTGGAATCACAAGTCACTGTACAGATTGATAGGCTTGTCCCACAGACATCTGCAGGAAAGACAAAAATAGTCCTGCTTTCTGGGTAAATTCCAGATTTGGAAATATGTGGTTTCAATGAAACCTGGACTCCAATGACAGGAGAAACTTGGTGGCTCTATTTCACATCTTGGTGAAATATTAAAAAAAACCTAAACTCAAGTTAGATGACATGACCGACACAAGTGGCATCAGAAGTCAAAATGAACAAATTCTTTTCTAGATTTTACATATCAGTAAAGAAGCATGACACAAGTCATCACTGTTACAAGTTACGCTGGCTGGATCTTGCCACCAGTCCATGTGATAGGGAGAAAAATCAGAGATACTACAGTCATTGACAATAAGAGGTACTTCTTGATTTCTTGATGGCAGGAGTTAGCTCCCAGTTATGAATTACCATAGAATTAACAATCTGGTGATGTTCTTTAAAATTTTTTTGCTGATCCTTGCTAATCTTCTGTCCAAGGCACACCACAACAGACTTGACTTTTCATCCCTTCTTAATGCAAACTTACTGAGTGTAAAAATCACTTCTGAACATATGAAGGAGAAATGAAAAACTAGCTTGTTTCCTGCATAAAGTAAAATATAACAGTAAGTATACTTATAAAAGTTCTCACCTCCAAAAGGTCCCAAACAGAGCCAAAAAAGATGTAATATCTCTTTTCTCTGACCGACTAATTTATCTTGTTCTCCTCGGTGTCAAAATTGTCAGTGCTATATTTTCTGTGTTTAGATTCAAACTCTTACGGATCAGACCGTAGCAGTATGAAGTGAATGGCAAAATTCCCACTGATTTTCACCGAACAGGAATTTAAATCTGCGTTAATAAAAGGTTTCTTGGTTCTTGCTGCCCTTGTCTGGGTGGTGTAGTCCTCTGTTTCCTTGTGCTCTTCTTTAGCTCATTGTTGAGCCAAGCTCTGTTATTTGCATGCTGCTAGGAAATAATCCAGTGTGCTTTAAATAGGAAAACTCAAGAAGGAACTGGAAGGTGAGCTGATTGCTATTTGTGATTTGAAAGTAGGTTCTTCAATGCCGATGAAATTGTTATAGGCAAATAGTGATTTCTTTCAAACAGCTTTCATGGCAACTGTTGACAGTTTCCTTCAGAACAGCCAAGCCTCGCCGTTTTACAAATAATGTATTCAGTCTTATCCTGACACGGACAATATTATCAACAGGCTTCTGTCTTCAGCTCGGTAAAAAAGGATTAATAAAACAGTCTTTGTAAAAAACATATAGTGACAAAAGCAGCATACAAGCTAAGACAAGGTAGATCATTTGACCAACTCGTATTTGGCTGGAGATTTGGGGTAGATGAGGAGTGTTGCTGTAGCATGAGCTTTTTTTCCCTCCCATAATAGATGAAGGTGTGGTGGGAATGCCGATTCTCAAACATCTACCAGGAGACGCTGCTCTGAAGCCTGAGGTGACAGGAGCATGTCTGTTAATGAAAGCCTGATAAAGCTCCATTTGAGTTGCTTCTTCCACTTGGAGAAAATCTGGATTATTAATTTTTCAGTTGTGCAGTTTGTGTTGTGTTCTGGATGGATATAACCTGCATATTCATGTGAATATGAAGCTGAAAAGGGAAGCAATGGGACAATGTGCCCTGTGGTGGCATCAGCACCTTGCTGACCCTTCAGGTGACCCACCTGCTATCCCACACAGGCAGGGCAGCAGCTCAGTTCCCTTGCCAGGCTGAGACGGCACTGAAACGGCAATCCTGTGATTGAAAGATGGAGGGATGCTGGGCTGTGAGGTTCTAGCAACGCTGTATTAACTAAGCATTGGCACAGGTTGCCCAGAGAGGTTGTGGAGTCTCCCACCTTGGAGATCTCAAAAGCTGTCTGGGCATGGTCCTGGGCAGCCTGCTCTAGGGGTGGCCCTGCTTGAGCGGAGGGGTTGGACCAGGTGACCTCCAGAGGCCCCTTCCAACCTCAGCCACTCTGTGATTCTGCAAGTACTTAATCCAAGAGGCCACTACCTTCCCAGCTGAGCCATATGTGTTTTTCCTCTTCTCCAAGCAGCATTTCCTACTACCTACCAATTTTGCAAACATTACTGGTGGTTTTACAGCCATTCCTGGATTGTGACAGTGTGGTCACTTGGTTGTCCCTGAAAGGCTGGGGTATCATATGCATATCTATGCACATATAACAACGTTCAAACATAACAAATGTGTAATGCAAAGACTAATCTGTCTTGCAGCTCATTTCCAAGCGTAACACAAGTGACTCTGCTCTGTTGAGCCAGATTCTCTTAGGCTCCAGGGTGCTTTCTTGGACTACTCTTTCTGGAGGGCTAAGCAAGAAATTGCATTAACAGGCTGTAACTCTGTACTTCCCAGGGTTGTGGGCAGGGTCTCCTCAGGAGAGAATCCTTGATTCAGGAATTCACTTCCCCCTTTGTGTGAGAGAGCCTGAGTTTGTTGACTTTCCCAACACATTGCACAGGCTATCTATTTACTCAGGCTTTTTCTGAATGGGTGGGTTAGGTGTGGAGGATCTTCGACACTTCCTTGTGGTTTCATTTCTTTGAGACATACCCATTTAAATGCTTACCAGTTTCCAGGCTTAACTACTTGTCCCTTATGTCCCCTAAAGAAACGTGGTAGATGTACAAAGCTGCAAAAATAATTAAAAAAAAAATTGAGAAATTACTCTCCTCCCCACACAAGCCTCCATACCAGTTCTTTAGTAATTAAGGAGGAAACCAGACTTCCTCCTTCCCAGTGATGCCAGACGTTGCCGGCCCGGTCCTTGGCAGTGCCGGTGCAGGAAGCGTCCTTCATCCTCAGACACTCACATCCTTATGGTCTGAGGAGAAGCTGGCAGATGAGTGCAGCAGGGCCAGCCTTACCAACAGGAACAATCTATCTGTCTCCTGTGGAGCACTTTGGAGATCAAAAAGGATGTGCTGTTACTAGCTGTGCTCCCCACCGGCCGCAGCAGGCCAACATGGCCCAAAGCAGGACTGATCCTCCTGCCTAGGGAGAGGAGGGAGGAAGGATGAAGGGAGCAGGGAGAGGGAGGTTTTTGGACTGAGTTGATAGCAGAATAAAATATTTTTCAAGCTGTAAAATCTATTAGATAAACTAATCTCAGGTGTTATGAGATTCCAGATGAAATGCTGGAATATGACAAGCTTCTTATTTTTATTTCCAAATGTTGAGTTAATTTGGATCCAAACTGAGCCAAATTTCGCCTTAGTGTAAGCAGGTGCAACTCCACTGGCTTGAACAGAGTTACAGCCACTTACAACAGGGCTGGATTTGGCCTGAAGTGATTTAAATAGGGCAGAGCAGAGCACAGATATTTCCAGTGTTTCATCTTTGGACCATGAGCCACATGAATAACAAAAAAAAAGTATTCTCAGTCTCACACCAAACTGTGGCCTGGCGGAAGGCTCTGTTTAAGCACAAGACCTTACTATCTTTCCTGTTTTTGTTCATTTACTGCCACTTTTACCCACTTTTTTTCTTCCTTATCCTTGCTTTTAATCCTTTAGTTAATCATCTGGTATATTTTTTGGGAAAGACATGCCACAAGAGTGAACGAGAGTTTTATCGATTAATTCACCTGACCTAGATGTTATCTCATTCCTTCAGATTTCAGCTGTAATTTTCACTGCAATTTTTGTGGGCACTGTGTTTTTCCTATTCTCTGTATTATTGAAAATATAAGACAAACTGTAATATTGGGAATATATACGCTTCCCACCAAAACCAGTGACTGTTGCTTCCCTGCTCATTTAATAGTAAGGCTGGACATAGAAGCAAGGTTATGCATAGAAGATAATAAATGATACATTGACCTGGCAACACTACTTGTTTTTAAGATAGATAATAGGTATATAACCATAGATAGAGTGAAAACCAGTGTGGATTCAACTATTGTCTTGAGGGTCTTTTGCGGGGGAGAGCATCTTTTGGCTAATTAACTTAATTTTGAAGCTTCTCCCTCTGTCTCTTGCTCAGGTTTTTCCCATCACAACACCGAATGAAGCAACCACCCCGCTGCCTCCAGGGGTCTGCTGAAGCCTGGGCTGGATGCGCCATGCAGTTTTCCCTGGCCCGAACGTCCTGGCCCCATGGCTCGGGTCAGAGGCAGGACAGCAGGACGGCAGGACAGCTGAGGCGCAGGAGGGTCTCAGCTCCTGAGCGGTTCTCACAGACCCGGCAGCGGTGCTGGGGGGGAGCTCGGGCCCCATCTGGAGATCGGTATCACCTGGCTTTTATTCTCCAACCCGGATATTCACGGCTCACAACCACTGACTCTTCCTCCGCATCCCCCTGGGGTGTGCAGGACGGCCGTGTGTTATCCGCTTCCTTCCTTTATCACCCCCTGCCACGGCACGGCCGAGGGAGCCCCGCAGCCTGCGGCCCGGCAAGGAAGGAAGCCACTAACCCACCACCCTCTGCCTTCGTGGGAAACGCTCTCTGAGCCTTAAATCGCTTCTTTGGTGCATGGTGGGGAGTAGGAAAAAAAAGTGCATGCATTAGGTTGCCTATTTGTGCCTGGTAACCACCGTGCTTTTCTGACTGGAGGGCCAGCTATGATTTTTCACCATTTTTCCCATTTCAGCAGGTCTGTGAGCAGCCCCGAAGTGCTCAGCGTCGCAGCCAGGGCACCAGCTGGTCCCTGCCTGCTCGCTGTGGGCACACCCCAGGACAAACGCCTGTGCGGTCCGACGCCAGGGCAATTACACCGGGCAGGTCTTCGGCCAGTTGCTGGCTTGGTACTTTGTCTAACACTGATGAAGCTGTAACTGGGCCTGAGGAAAGGCTCTGAGTTTACCCACGGGAAATGGAAAGATGCACTTGTCCCATGGGGATGGAGGGGTGTGCAAACTGAGACACTTTCTCTGCTCTGCAGTCTCCCGAGGCTCAGCTGTCCCAGGCACCGCAAGCCAGTGAGGCTGGCCACTCCACTCCTTCCCACTCCTCCGGACAGCACAACTGTCTAATGCCTGACTGGGTGAACTTCGGACATTTTCAGGGCTTTCAAAGGACACTCGCTGTTAAGGAGTGAATCCTTAACCTCTAGGAAAATAGGGACCTTCATGAAGATGCGTATGAGACAATTTTCTGGGTCTTCCCAGATGACAAGACACTCTTTTCACACTGTAACTCCAGTAATTTACTCTCCTTGAATTTCAAGCAATATAGGCGGGCTTGCTCCTGTGTCCCTGAACTGACAACAGGCTCTTTAGCAACAATAGCAGCTTCAGCTGCAGAAAGTACTTTAGGTTCAGGCCTGGAGGATGTTAAGCCTCATCTTGCACTTCCCCTTCGGCCATCCCTTTTGTTACTCGCATTAATATTCTTGGCTAGAGCAGCTCGTGCTGAAGGAAGAGGAACAAAACATTCAGTCTTTTAAGCAATCAGACTTACAGTTGTTTTTTTTCTTGCACTGCAAAAATTTTACCTAGTCTGCATTCGGCATAGGACCTTGCAGGATTCGTATCCTGGGCACAAACGAATCACTGTGCTCTTGGACTTCAGTAATACAAATCTGTGCATATGCCATATCAAATCAGTAGTCAAAATGAAACAAGGTGAAAAAAAAAAAAGTTAGTTGTACAATTTCTAGCTTTTCTTCCTATAAGTTCAATGCATTTGAATTAATAAAAACTTACAAAGGGCTGGGCAGATATTCAGAATATGATATTGATTGGCTGTCAGACTCCTTGGGACAAGTTTCCTTTAGAGGCATTCAGATTTTTTGCCAAGCTCTACCTGGAGTCCTCAGCCTGTGTCTTTGTTTGAAGGAAAACGCAGGTGATGGTAACTCCTTCCCACTTGGGATGCTAAAACAGATTTGACAGGAGATGGTCCAGACTCCGTTGCAGGAGTCTCACTTTCTTCTGCGACACTCTTTCAAATAATTCACAGTCTTGAACATTAAAGAAGTTTGATGATGCTATGACTTACTTTTAGATGAGACAGCCAGTTCATCTGAATGCAATTGCTCTGACTTGCCACCATGCAGACTGCTGGAGCAGTTACACTGGGCATTTGCTTGGGCATTTTCATCTTTCATATTTTTTTTCAGAGGCAGTGGAGACTCAGACCTGGGCATGATGCTGGTGTGGAGGATAGGATATCTGCAACCCTGCTGTACAGCATCCCTGTTCAAGCAACAGCTAGGCTTACTGCTCCATTTATTTTTCAGCCTAATAAAGCTCAGTAATTCCCAACATTCACTGATTCAGAATAATTTAAATGATTCTAATAAATAATATATCTTATTATCATGCTGTAGTTGCCATTTATATTAATTCTTCTAGGACCCTCGGTCCAATAAGCGGTTGGTCCGTCAAATCTTCATTCCTACCTACAGCTCCATGCTTCAGTGGCCCTGCTTTGGGCAGGAGGCTGGGCCAGACAGCCTCCAGGGCTCCCTTCCAGCCTGGATGGCTCTGCAAGTCTAAGACGTGATTCTCTTGCAATGTACATAGGCATTAGGCACTATGCAGGGCTTTCCTGACACCTGAGTGGGATTAGAGAGTATGTCCCTGTCTCTGCACAGCTATCAATATTTTTGAAGTCTGCCAAATTAGCCATCCCCTTCAAAATGCAATCCCATCACCTGACTTGGCTCGTGTGGAGAAATACTTTAATTAACATATTATAAATGTTTCACACTTCTACTTCAGTGACTTCTGTCTCTGTAACGTTCAGGCAAAATCCTGCCAGCTCTGAAGTTAACACGCATTTGTTATTGTTTCCATTTCTCATGTCAGTAATGCTTTATTCCTTGGGAGACATGCATGCTTTGGGGTCTCTGCAGCTCTTATTCAGCAGATAGTGCCTAGTCACTGGGAAGGGGCTCCTGGCATAGGCAGGCAGGGTAAGGAGGCACAGAGTGTCTCCAGAATACCCAAAAGTCAGTTTTAATACCTACCCCAACATACACATGCTGCCTTCTCCTTCATTCAGAGCATGCTTTACAGGCAGAGCAATGCTGTCCATCTCCTGTGAATGTGTGCAAAGCCTGCGGTTGGATTTGCTTCCCCTTAAACTCAGCCAAAAAGAGCAACTTTAACTTTGCAAGTGCTCTCCAGGTGATGAGCAGAGGCAGAGCGGGAAGTGGCCGGAGCGAGGAACGCCTCCCAGGCAAAGGGACACGTGCCTCTGGGACTTGTGTGAACTGAGCAATGAATTCCAATTTCCTTCGAGAACAAGGCAAACTCTGCTTTTAAAAATAACAAGATCTATTATATACATACACAGATATTTGATTTATTGGTAAATACAGATATATGTAAATCAGTAGTACGCAGACACCAATTCTGATACTCAAATAGGGCTGCTACAAGTGAAAGCGGAATTTAATCTCATATTTTCATAGATCTAATCTGTCCCGTTCATCTTGTTTCTTCGAAATACCCAATTACATCTGACTTAATACAATTGGAAGACATTTATTACCATCATTAGTGGCTTCGGTTGAAATCAGCTGTGAAATTATGTGCACATTAACCTGCAGAGAACCGAGCAAGCCAGAAACCCTGGGAATTGATTTTCTAAATGGCTGCTGAGCTCTCATACTGGATACAGAGACACCGACACAGACGGCTGGCGTGGGCCCTGGGGCAAGGAAAGACACAAAAGAAACAGTCAGTCCTCTTTCCCGAGCCCTCGCTTGCGGCTCTGCCCTGGGCTGAACGGTCTCCCACCTTCCGCCGGGCAAGGGGAGACTGAAGGTGTTGGGGAGGGATGAATCTTTGTTACTTAAGACCAGGCTATTAATTCACAAAGACAGGCTAAATAGCAATTTTCATTTTAAGTACAGGTTTATCAAAGAAAACTATGAGGAATGGGAGAACATGAAAAGATCCCATTTTCTCATGTGTTTCAAGACAGCTAACGAGGCTGAGCCATCTGGGAGATCTTGAAAAGAGCATTATTCCACACCCTCACTCAGTTGTAAGGTACCGTATTTATTCTTTATCAATTGCTAAAATTCCCGAGTGTAGTCTTATTGTTGGCCGTGCCTCCCTCCTTCATAATTTATCCATAAGCAGCATTTGGTTCTTCCAGCAAAGCTCCAGCAAGTGCTTGCCACAGGGAAGTTTCCCACCGTGATGCCACAGACAGCAAATTGTGAGAGGACTAAAGGTGTGTCCAGATACACCCAGGTATAGACAGCTGCAGGGGTAGAGAGATGCATTTTTTAAATAATCACCACGACAGGGAAAGCAAGCCACTTAGCAATGAGTAATTACCAAGAGCTGCTTTGAGTATTGCCTATGGGGAGAAAAACTAGTTACATACCCAGGCGTTTTGCTGCAATAACTGTTTTCTAGAACATTTTCCTGCTTATCTATACTAATCCTGCCTGCAGCATCTCAAGACTCAGTCCATGCCCATGCCATGTCCATTCCTATTTATTCCATCTCTCAGATATCCATCTATTGAAAGAAAAAAAGTCCTTTCACTCTCTCACAAAGGTGTTGTGAGGACAAATATATTAAAGATTAGGAGGTGATATGGATACTGCAGTTACTGGACCACACAAATCCCTGAGGAATAGAACTAGGACATTTTTATACCTTCATGGATTTTTAAAAAATTGCTTTTCTTTTTCAAAAAAAGCTGAGTGAGCAGGAGGTAGAGTTTTCTAAGGTCTCACATTTCTGTTTCACATTATTGGTAGTTTGGAAGTGTCATTAAATAATGTTGTTAATTATTTTTARTCAAGCAATGTAACATGGCAATAAAATTTTCAACAAGAGACCTGTTTGAAATGATGACCTCATATAAATTGCTAAGCGTCAATAAATATCTTTCAACACAGGTGGAACAATATTTGTATGGTTATGGACAGAGCTATAGAGTTTAGCTTGCTCAAGACCATTAAAGATCTCATGCTTGTAGCTGAACAATAAATGTCATYAATGCAACCTGTAAAACTATGCCCACTCAGACTTTTTTCAGAAACAGCGTTGCCGGTTTTTAAAATTGAAGGTCACCGTGAAAGCGGAAAGGTATTCACGTAAAGAAAAAACTGGCAATTTTCTTAGTAAAGTTTGATTTTCTTTTGATTTCACTGAAACATAATTCCTGAATCATTGAGCTTTATACTTTCCCAAACAGCAACAACACTGTAACAACCATCTTCTTTAGATTTTGGACTCCTGGAAGTAAGTTATTACATGATTACTTACTAAACTAGGAACACAAAGGAAATGTCCAACTTCAGTTTTCTCATGTACCAATATAATCTCTCAGACAGAATTTACTTTTCTGTAAGATGCATTTATACCTGCTACTTACTGTGCCTCTAAYGGAAAAGTGAGGGGAAAGACATTAAATGCTCTTTCGCAAGGACTTTCCAACTTCGTACTGTGTTTGGATGCACRCGTGCTAGGTGATCAACGTGCCAGGTCTTTATGAATGGAGGAGAGTATATGCCGAATTATCTTCCACGTGCAATTTCAAAGCTAAACAATGCGTGTCTTTTATATATGATTCATCTCCCAGGAATTCAGGCCTTCATAGCACCTTTTCTAAAACAGGAAATAAATAGGTGTTGCTAAGCTACTTTCGTGCTTTGAAAAATCCCACTGCTGTTTCCATTGTCCAGTTTGTGTTCTGAGGGCTGTGCTCCATCACAGAGACTTTTTTTTTCTCCCATAATGAATACCTGCTCTTTTTACCTTTGCCTTACTTTATGGTGAAGGTAAAGAGTCACACAGATTCCCTGCATGTTTTGCCTCTTACACGTGTGCCAAAAGTGCTCTGGCCTCACATTGTGCCACCTGGCTGGGAAGTGCCCGGAAGATGCAGGTGAAAATTCTCCAGGCACAGACGGAAATCCTCCGGGCAGCGAGGCACCAAGCCAGCGCTGGTGACCTTATACTCCTTGCTGGAGCACTCCCTCAAGAACATGTTGATGTCTGGGCCGGGACACTTGATGCTCCAGCCAGCGCCAGTGCTTTTGCCCAGCAGCTGAAGTAATCTGCATCTCAAGGATCCACTCCCCCATCTTTCCATCTTCAACTTGGCCGCACATAAACTTTATACAGTATACAGTTTATACAGAATTACTTCCCACCTGTATCTCTTAAGAGTAGCTGTATTTAGGTTAACTAGGTTAGGAGTCATAAATAGGAACGGCTAATGTGATTGTACAAGCTTCCCCCAGATCCTGGTCAATATTGTAACTCTGACCTGTAATGCACTCTCCCAGCAATTCCAGTACTGGGCGTCTCTTAAGCAAATATGGCTAATCACTTCAACAGGTTGCTGACTTTTATGAATTGAATTGCATAGCAAATAGCTGTGACAGTGTGTACAACCTTGCCAGACAAGAAAACAACATCATTATGTAGGGAAGAATGTGCCCCATCTCAAGAGAAGAGCAAAAAAGTTTTACGCTGCTTCTTTTAAAAGAAGGGTGTTACTTGGTGGGGGGGGGGAGGGTGTGTTGGTTCTTTGTTGGGTTTTTTTGGCAGGTATCTGGGCAGCTGGTGCTGAAACGATGGGTCAGACACCCGGAGGGCTGGATTCTGGCTCTCCATTTTCCAAGATGGGTACTTGATGCTGACTAATGTGTGACAATGCAGTTGAGCAAAGGCAGGTTAAGAGGCAAATCCTGCGGCAGAGGGATGAAACCCTACACAGAACACATCAAACGTACGCCGAGGCAGCGGCTTTCTCCCGCTACCTACCCGGGTTTCAGATGCCTTCCCCCGCCGCCCCTCCCGGCAGCTCCCTTCCCTTCTACCCTGGCTTCGCAGGCGCGGAGACGCCCGGGGAAAGGCCAGCGGCTGCCGGTAGCCCGGGGCGCGCCGCCCG
>JAYKAV010001942.1:111362-121931 GCA_035582835.1 Phoebastria nigripes | reverse complement strand
CCCGTTAAAGGAAACATCTTATTTCGTCCGTTCTGCCTACCTCGGCAGGCAATCTTCTCCCATTTCCATTTTCCACCTCTTGCCCCAATTAATTTCAATGACTTCAATCTTGTCACACCTGAAATACATTTGGCCGCATCGTTCTGGCAATATGTAAACTGGATTTACGTTATAGTAATTTAGTTTTCTGAAGGCTTTGACATAATTAGCCAGTCAGGCCAGCTAAGCTGTAGATTGCTTTCTACTGTACGTATCAAAGAGCATTCAGAGCAGTTGGAATACTCTGGAAATCATTTCCCTGCAATGTTCAGCAATCTAATACAAATTCTTGGTAAAATGATACATTAGTCACATATTACACAACATGTCTTTCTCTAATAACTTACAGCTCATTTTAGCTGTACTAAAAATAGTGGTTATAGCCCTCATTAATTATAAGGATGTTGGATAGTAAATTGCTACAAAAAGCTTTCATGCCAGGAACTGCAGCTCCCTTGTTTGTATTTGATGTCTGCATTATGAGACAAATAATGTTTCCTCTTCCAAAACCACAGGCCCTTGCCCAGAGGATCTGGCAAAACTCTTCCGAAAAAACAGGGGATAGACTACAGGGACGCACAGGCTTCAGGGGCGTCTCTGATACCTGGAGTTCATGAAGTCCTTCTCCATCCAGCTGCCCTGAGCACTGAGGCACAAAGTTAATGCAGAGAAAGATGGGGAGATCTGGGAGATCACCCTGTGATTTTGAAAAGGGGTTACCTCCAGAGCAGATTTTCTCTTTTCATAATTTAAAAGACGGAGGGGAGGATAGGAAAGTTGTTGCAGGCTCAAAATGAGACTGAGAACCGTCGGGGCTCTTTCCATCTCCTACACCTGGAAACGGAGAGTCTGCTGCCCAAAGGCTTCTTACGCACACACGTGCCACCCCATGGTCTTCAAATTTGCCCTGGAGCAGTAGCGATGCAGCCTCGCAGCACAGCACCAACGATGGCAGAAAAGGCTGCAGCAAGCTCCAGGGCTTGCCCCTGGTTTTGCATCACCGGCTTCAGCGAGGTCACGCAGCCGGACGTCTGGGCTTGCTTGTGGCACTTGCAAGCAAGATCTCGATTAACACTGGAGAGAGCACGACTCTGCAGGGAATCCCATTGATTTCAGAAGGCTATTTTCAGTGTGTGGGACCAAAGGTCATTAAAATTGGCAGCACTGCACTGAGGTTAAACCAGCAATGTCCCTTCAGAAGAATTTTGCTTGGAAATCTATTTGCATCCAGTGGGAACACAGGCAAGTGAGAGATTATATTAGTCTACAGAAAAATGACTGGTGTGGAAAAAGTGAATAGGGAACGACTATCACATTTCTAGAATGAAAGTTACATTTCCACAGCAGCCTAAACTGACCTAAGACAGGCCTTGGCCATCCTGTCTTTTCCCACTCGGTTGGAAATCAAATCAAGTGAATAGTGAGTGTGGAGCTGGATGAGCACCTCCTGAGCTTGTGGGTGGCCGAGGCTGGGGCCAGGCAGAAGGGCAGGATGCCGCAGCCCTGGTGCCTCCCCCCTTGACTCTGGTGGGACCTGCCCACCCTTCCAGAGCAGGCAGCGAAAATCCCAGGCAGCCAGCAGTGCAAACCCCTTGTCAAACAAAGCTGGTGTAAAGTCCAGTGCCAAACAAACAAAAGGAGATCCTTTTCTCCTGCAGAAATGCAGAATGAAATGGTGGCACTTGTTCCCCCCAGCATGTAATGGAGGGATGAAGTCTACACAGGTCTGGAGAGGGGTTAAAGAAATTCAGGGAGCACGCATCCACCAGCCGACTTCTGAAAGCTGGTAAGTTGTGTTGGGAAAGGAGAGTTTCATACAAGATCCACTCTTCCCTGCGTACCACCTTTGGTGACAGGCTGGGGGACTGCTGGTGAGACAGTTCAGGCACTACTGTGCTCATCAGCACCTTCTCCTTTGTCACTCTGATGGCTCAGGCCAGTAAAGCATGCACAGAAATTCACTGTATCAGAAGAATGACTCTCTTTTCTGCAGTTTTCTCCTCCTTAATTCAGCTTCATCCTATGTCTTATGATATAGGGGTCTTTGGGTAAGTGTAGGGTTTCACTGCAGAAGTCATACAGTATAAAAAAACCCCTCGCCTAATGCCATACAGTACAATTTCCTTGCTAAAATACAAWGGTGTAAGCTGGTATAATATGGCACTGTGATTTATTGTGATTGAAGGCCAGGTCCAGGAAAATGTCTGTCACTGCATTCTTCTTTATCTCAGTTTTGATGGATTTTTCTGAATATTTTCGGGTTTTGTTTTTGTTTAGTTTTGTCACCTAAGTATAGTGGTGATGATTGTTACAAAATGCAGAATTTATTTCCTTTGAGAAGGCCAGTAAAATCTAAATTCTTCCCAGGAAACCTATCTTTTTGTCTTCAAAACCCAGAGGCTCCAACTACCGTAGAGTGATATATTAAAATAGGCTAAGCATTTGCAAAACAGATGCGGACCTCAGACATTTGCTTCATTAAAATTAGTCAGAGGGCACTGCTCAACATGCGGTGCAAAAAAGACAGTAACTCTCCAAAGCCCACATCACCTAAACCAGTTAGTAAATGTGAGCTTGCCAACATCTGCTAGCGCATTAGAGTAATGGGACCCATTCATGGGACATCCAAAGTCGCCTCATTAGTTTTGAACGGTCCCATCCCTAAACTCTTTTAGCCAGGAGTCAGCTAGAAGTTGGGCGTTGTGAAGTTTTCCAGCAGCGAGCATGAAGCTGAACTCCTCCTGCTCCTTGCCCAGGCACGGGGCACATTCCCAGACTCACTCCAGCAGCAGCGACTGCGAGTAGAGCAGCACTGAGGAGAATTCCTCAAAAACACCCGCTCAAGGGCCACTTCGGCTCCTCGGTCTCCTGCTGCTTCTGCACTCCTGCTACGGCAGCGACTGAGGAGCATTGCGAAACTGTTGCCGCATGTAGGCAAGGGATCTGCCGGAAGCTGTCAGGTTTGGAGGTCGCCTTGCGGATAGGCAGGGAACAGTAGCCCAGAAGGATCGCTAGGTCGTGTCCTCCTGCGCACCCTGCAGCATCATGCTCCGTTAAACGGACACTACCATTGTTAAAAGCTGGGAGTATGTAATTAATGAGCTTTCAGGCTTCTTGAAGAACACCTCCCAGAGGAAAGTAAGTGCTTCTGAGGGCTAGCAGACGGGTGTTTGCTTTGTCTTTTCTGCAGCCTGGTACCAGGCTGCTGGCTAGCACATGAGAAGCTCTTTTTCTTATTTGTTCCTCCAAGCTCGACCAGATTAGACTTCTCATCCAACATGCTGAAAGTAAGTCATTTGTGCAACAGTTCTTGGGGTCAGCCTTTTATTCATTCCTAAACTGTTAACCCAGACCTTACTGGATCTGTATCCTGACCTGTCTGAGAGCCCTGTCTGGGCTGGTAACAAGCACACAAGAGGCCTAGACATTGCAGATGATGTCACCAGAACTTCTCTGTGATTAGAGCTATTTTCATGCTTTCTGGTGCTGGACCTGTCACAGGACCATCTGGCCCCTTTCCTGGTTCAGCCTGGAACACAAGTTGCCTACAATTTCCAAACCCAGGAATCAAATGAGCTATCATCTGGGAAAGGAATTTAAGGGTTGGTTCCCTCTTCCACCCAGGAAAGATGTCTGTAGAGCTCCTTGGTGAAAATGCCCCTTCTGGTGTGGCCCTGCCCACTTTTTTGTGTAGGAACGAGCCCTTTTTCTCCCCAGAGCGGAGCAGGGAGGGTACTGAAGAGGCAAGCCACCAGAAGAATGCAGAGCGGTCCCCAAAGAGCTGTGGCCTGGAAATTAGGCAGAAGATCTCTTGTAGCATTGTTTGTTTTGTATGGCTGCTGGATTGCCCTTCGCCACAGGGCTTGTGGAGGCTTTTCATTTAGCACAGGAGCAGCTGGGGTAGTGGCCATACCAGTTAGCAGTCCCTGAAATAAAAAGCTCCATACAACCTATTTACGTTGACTGTTTTAGCTGACAGAAATCATGAACTGTGATTTATTTATACTCTTGTCATAAGATGACTACTGCCTCTTCCCAGATGGCAAGTTAAAAAAGAGTCATTCAGTAATTCATTGGCATTTAGAATAGCAAAGTAAGTCAGTTCTAAGTTGATGATGCTGAACTATCATGGAAATGAGATAAAATTGTATTATGGGCAAGACACTGCCAAGTCATGTTATTATGCTTATGTGACAGCTCCAAAATGAACACAGAGGGACCTCAAGCTTTTAAGCCCAAAATTGTGAGATGGAGAACACGGATTCAGCTGCCTAATCCTAGAGACCCATAACTGAAAATCTGCAGGCACCCAGCTTCAACAGGTCCCTGTGGGGCTAGCAGCACCATATGACAAACCTTAATTCAGATATCTAAACTCCCTGGGTGGGGGGGGAGGTGGTGAATTAGGGTTTAGATTCACCTTGTGTGAGTGCTTTCTGCTCACAGGCAGTTTCCAGCTCAGCATGGAGATATTTTTGGACTGTCCTTTGGAAGTACCTAGCCCTCTTCCCTCATGATAAGTTCAGCCTTCACCCTTAATGCTCCATTCTGGGTTCTGCCACCACTACCCATTACACGTACTTAACTTGTGGGCGCCTAGTCCTTTGCTGGATGTATCCTAAGGTTTATTAATTGCATTGAATGAACACTATCCCACAAATACATGTTTTTAAATAACTTTATTTGGCCAGTTTTGTATCTCTCCTTTATTGACTTTTTGCAAATGATCCCCTGGCAGGCAAACGACACATTGTAAGCATATATTGCAGATTATTCACACCACAATTCACACGCTATTCCAATGGGCCCTAGGGGGAAAAAAAATCCACTAGAGCAGGATGCTGGGAAACTGTCCTTTATTCACTGTTAACTTCAGCGAGGGTGAGGCAGTCCAAGAGGCTGGAGAAAAGTCTTGTGACATGTGCATAACATTCCCTTCTGCTCACTGGAAAAAATCTGCACTTATTAGAAGGAGTAAGGGATTCCTGACTGATGGAAGAACATGACTCTGCTCTCTGCTGAACTCTCAGCATTGCAACTGGTCTGCGTTGGAGAGTCAAAAATAACTCTGTTTCAGAAGTGGTCTGAGACATACATTTCTTACTGCCATCTTATGCTACACCAGGAACCGTAGATTGCCGTTCTCCCTCGCTTTGTTCTCTCCAATCCTGATTTCCCTGAGAAATTAAGGCACGTATAATGCCTATTTCCATTTACCCCATCTATCAGACTATTACCATTTAAAGCCATTTAAAGCCATTAATGCTTCGGCTTTTACCATAACAAACAGCTTACTTCGTGAGCTCATTCATGAAAATGAAATTAATTTTAGAGGCTAATAGTGACAGATACAGCACGTGTTATTTTTACTGAAGGAAAGATGTCTAATTCTAGGCTTACTGGTGATGCTTACGTCCGAGCTGTGCCTGAGCCACAGCCACTGGATGCTGGTGAGGTTCCCCTGATGCCATGCCAGTTTTTCCCCAAGGGAAATTTGTCCCTCTTTTTAGGTACGAGCATCTGCCTAATGTGCTATTTATAACATATTTATTTCACAGAATCTCATTTAGAGCTATAATTGCATTCAGAAATGCAATGAATGAAATGAATATATAAAATGAAAATACTTTAAATGCTTTGGGAATGATAAAAATATGAATAAAGAGATCCTTGAATACATTGATGAAATTAAGTTGGCATAAATCACATAAAAATTCACTGGTTTCGGTGGCATTATTTCTGAGTTTGATATTGATGGTGGTATAAGCAAGAACAGAATCAGGTCCTCAGTGTTTTCCAAAGTTTGGAAGGGCATCATGAATAAAACTTAATGCTTTTCAGACTTTGTAGTTGCGTACATTCGTCTGAATTCTTCTTTTATAATGGCCAAGCCATTAAAAGGAGACCTTTTCTACCCCTCTAGCATGTAGCAGCATTAATAAATCAAATGATTTCTTGCTGGCCAAAGTAAGTTGGCCTGAAAAAACTCTGTATAATATGCAGGTTATGTAGCTGCAATCTTCTTTACCCTAAAAATATGCTTCTTTATACTGCATCTGTAATAGTTGTTTAAAGAAAACATAAAATCAATATTGTTTTAGAAGACAACTTTTTGGTTGAAAAGATGTAGCAATAGCCATGCATGTAATATAGTTTAACAATCTTAAATATTCCAGACAGGAAAAGTTTTTTGTCAAAGTCTCTGACAGTTTAAACTTTAAAGCTTCAGCAAAACTTTTAAACTTTTAAACTTTGAACCTGTTTGAACTTCATTTGATTTATGAATTATTAAATGTACCACTGAAATTCACCGTCTTTATTTTCATCTAGTAAAGATTTTTTGTTTAAAAGCTACAGATGAAGAGTGGGAACTAAGGAAATGCAGCCTGAGGAGATTATAGCCCTGTTTTATCAGAACAGCATTCCTCTCAGCTGTATAAAACAAAACCCCAGTAAAATATTTAGAAGTGGGAGAGATAAAGGACTAAAACTGGTATATACAAAGGGTGGGGAAAACGAATGCTAAACTGGAAAGCCGGATTAGGCAAGATTCTGAAAATTAGATACCTCTAAATTAATTATTTAACTCTTCCTTCACGTCGTGCTCTGTTTTTCTATGTCAGGATTAAGAGAAGGGCAGCACCAGGTTAACAGTGTCTTTAACATGAAGTCGAGGGCAGTGGGAAGGAGGAAGGCATTACTTTAGCAAGTTGCTCTGGAGGAAACAAATCTCTGGAAAGGGAAATGCCCTGAATGGCTCCCAGAGTCCCGCGCCAGAGTGCTGGCTGTAATTTATGTCCCAGTTGACAGGGGACCTACTTAAATCACAGCACTGAAACCATATAGGTATAAAATGGAGAAGGTAAGTGGATGGTGCCTCTGCCGTAGCAGCATTCACACGCTGCTAATCGCAGCTCTCAGGTCTCGTCCCAACGCGGTCTGGGCACCACACGAGGAGCCGGGGGGGATCTTTCCAAAAGCCTTTTGGAAAGTCTGCCCTGGAAGAGGCACCCAGGGAGCGTGGCGGCAGTCTGCGCACAGGCGGCGGGTATTTATAGCCTGTGTCTGAATGAGTCTGTACAGATGCAGTTTATCTGGGAGTGTTAGATACTGTCTGCATATTGATGATCCCTTGCTAGCAGGATAAAAGGAGAAATAAATAGAAGACAAACCTGCCCGTTTGGTATTTAATGAACTGCAAAAGTCTGCTTTGCTGGGCTGCTTTGGGGTGTTCTTAGCAGGGCTAGCTGAGATCCCCAGGGAAGACACCCATCTCCCTGCCAGGAGCAGAGCTGAGCTGGATAAATGCAGGGGGAAGGCAGGACAGCGGCATGGGCTCTCCTGCTCACTCCTGCTGGGGCAAGGTATTGCTGCGAAGGCAGTGTTCAGCAGCCACCGGGAAACACGGGTTGCTGCAGCCCTCCTGTACGTCTTCCAGCAACTGTTGTCACCGGGCAATCACATTAATAAGGCCAAAGATAAAAGGGATAAAGCACATAGGGGAAACTGAATGAAACTGGAGCTGCATGAACACTGAAATACCAAAACTTGGCAAATGTGTAATGTCAACAACATAACTTACAACTGAGCTTCTGAACTTGCAGCAAAAGGAATAGAAGACAAAGGTAAAAATGAGGAAAAATTGGGGAAGAGGGTGGCCAGAAACAAGGTACTCCTCAACCTGTGCATGCAGCCTTTACAATAATCCACGCAGCATTCAGCATCGGGTTACGCACTTAAAACAAGGTCTTAAATGGGAAACTAGATATGTGGGTATTTTTCTCTAATAAGGAGCTTTTTGTCTGTCTGTTTCCTTATACCTTGTTCAGGATGATGTCGTCTTACATGAGAAAAGGTGTAGTGATTTTACCTGCTTCCAGGTGGAGCAGAAAATCAAGACTATTCACTGGTGAGGTGAACAACACCGGGACACCGCACATGAGTAGATGCCCTATAGTGTGCCTAAGGATGGGAGAATCAGGAGCCTTGGGAACTGATTTAAATCAGAGCACTTCAATTTATCTGATGTTGAGTAGGTTTTACTGAGGGGCTGCCTTCAAAATAGGGCTACTTGACATTTTTTTACTCTGGAGTGTATTTGCTTAGAAATCTGAAAAACTGGAAGGCTTATGGATAAGGGCAACTGTAGAGAGATGCAAAGCCCAGCTATGGGACACTGAATCACAGACAGAGGTCTGCACACCAGTAACCGCGTTAGTTCTGCGAGAGCATTCATGACCATAATGGTTACAATCACAGAATTGGGCATTTGGCACAAATTTGCTTACATTTCCTGAGCAGAAAAATTACAGCGCCATTCTTTTGCAGTGCAAGATGAGTTTGCTCTTTTTTCCCGAGCTGAGCTTTAAAGGCTTTTCCTTAGCAAATGCGTGCGGGGACACTGGCTCGGGTAAATTAGGAAAAGCAGCAGACAGCCTACTGAGCAGAGCTACCACGGTCGCATCCCCTACACGGTTGAAATACAGCATCCCGTGACTCCGCAGTGTTTAAGAACTGAGCAATCCTACGTGGTACCAGCCTTCAGCAATGCTGTTTTAAACACATAATATGTGCTTGAATTCTGAAGACAGCTTCTTGATTTGGGAGAAAATTAAATCATTCAACCTTATCCTGAAAACTAGGTGAATTGGGCAATACCTATTTCCCTCAATAGCTATTTTCACAGCCACTTGCATGTGGCCACACTTACACCATGGCAAGAATCTCTGCAGCCATTTGTTCCATTGCATGTCACTTGTGCTGCCTCTAGGGATGCACTGAGACGATAGTAACTCAAGACAGAGAGTGGGTTTAAAATCTGTGTTTTCTATAGAAGCCAAGAGAGAAAAAAAATTAAATAATGCCCGGCTCCAAAGCTCAGGAGACTGGCAACCATCTCAGCTCTCAGTGTGGAAAAGCAGCTATCTCCCACCCACACAGTCAATGCTCTCACAATGCATCCTGCGAGCAGGCTCAGATAAAAGGGACTTTCTGGACGAAATCATCACAGATTTGTGTATAAACACATCCCCTTGGATCCCCAACTGCTCTGGGATCAATTTGTCTACAGGCAGTGCCGTTCAAAAGGTGGGCCTGTGAACAGCGATGGAGGCTTCCAAACAGAGCTGCTTGGAGCAGCAATGCTACCTTAGTTGCATAAGGGTTCACCAGTTCTACAGTAGAGGAACTACTACATGCAGCTTTACCCATAGTGTTATTTTAAAAATAAACCAATTGTCACTTTGGCTTCCCCACAGCCTTTCTGTTTTGTGCGCAGTCTGAAATTTCCACTGGTGCCCTGACCCAGCCAGGGGCTTTGAATCAGCTCCGTAGGAAATAGGTCAGTCCAGAGCAACCTGCTCTGTTGCTAAAAGCAAGCCTGTACTTCAGGAAACAACCAGACTGAAGAAAAAAAGAACGAAAAAAAAGGCTTTGCTCTAGGCTTTTCTGTGAAATCCGTGGCAAAACTCAAGGAAACTGCGTACATCGCAGGCATTTTAAAAGAAATATTTAACAGTGGAATTTGTGACTCATGGAAATGCATTTTAATAGTTCTTCCCCAGCACAAAGACAGAGGAAAACGTGGAGCTGGGGCAGGTAGAAAGTGGCTGCTGCTGGACTTGGCCACTTCAGCTTCTAACACACTTGAGCAGCAGCAGAAACATGGGTAGCAGGGATCAGACAACACTGCAACAGCTTGGAACCAGCAAGGCTGAAAGACTCTGACAACGTGAAAATTTGACTCATGAAGGACTTTTTTTTAAGCTCTGAGACCTTTCACCTTCTATTTCCTTTGCCTTTTCTAACCGTGTATGGTCTTCTAGGGACCCCTTCCAGTGCTCCTCGCCCCTGGGAAGCCGGCAGCCCACGGGGCTGTGCCTCCAGTGGAGGTGGTCTAATGTGCCCATAGGGTGCACGGAGGGGTGAAGGGATGGGAAAGCAAGGGGGCCAGTGGCACCAAGGGCTCCCAGTCCCCAGGGTGCGCCAGCCATGTCCCCCACCCAAATACGTGTGAATTCAGCCTTCAAAAGGGTGCGGGGGGACACGCCGGGAGGGGTTGTGGGGGCCGGGGGGGGCGGGCGGTCTCTCCTCCCGCAAATTTTGGACGGGCGGCCTCCCCCCCCTCCCCCGCCTCATCCCGCGAAGCATTTAAAATATTTCCATCCTGAAGTGGACCAGTTTCTCCCGCCACTTGTAGTGCTTGGCAAACAGCGGCGGCAGCGGCGGCCCGGCACATCCCGTCCCGKCCCGGCCCGGGCGGGCGGGGGGAAGGTGGGTGCCGGCCCCCCCCCGGCCCCCGGCGCCCCCCCGAAGTATGGCGTGGGCGTGCGCCTCCCCCAAGTGTGTGTTTTGGATGAGGCAGCGCATCAGCTGCCTGGTATCAGCGCGGCGGCTCCGGCGGGGCGGGATGGAGGCTGAGCAGAGCCAGGCTCGGGAGGGTCAAGTACAGGTTGCTGCGCAGGAAAGAGCCGGGGGAGGGGAGCCTGGGTCACTCCTCTCTCCCCTGTCTCTCCCTTTCTCTTTTTCCTT